>JAQPZY010001577.1:0-55000 GCA_029931535.1 Margaritifera margaritifera
GCTTTGTCCATCATTCCATTCATTGTACACACTTTCCTGTTAATCGGGTAAAAACAAAAACCAAGTGAAACCACATTTTGTATCGCAGTTATTATTTCATTGGTTTATATATTAAAATTGATTCATTCATTTGGAACTCGCATAACCATTTATTCATCTTTATATATTTTACGAACAGTAAATTCGTATTTCTCACATTATCGAATCGTTTTCAGTTTTCTTCCAAGTACGGCGATTCTTTTTTGATTTGTAGATATGTTTTATCACATCTAGTGCTATCCAAAGCCGAATAGAAGAACTAAATAACTGTATACATGCTTACAATAGACAAATCTTCTCACTTTGAAACTGTCAACTAAAGCATTGATTATCTCTCGTAATATTTGGTACTCCCAACGTGTGCAATTTGGATATGTGGTATTTCGGTCTGCATTTTGTTGATAACAGTCGTAGAATTATGCTTGATTAAAACGGAATACTTTCCTTGGATGAGTTCGCGCGTAAGAATCGTAGAAGTTCGTGCTTCAATTGTACTGAACTCTAAACCTTGGTAATTTATAGTATTAAAAACTCATATACGATGTGAATAATCCAAGGATAAGGTTACCGAAGCTACTAAGAATTTACCGTTTATTTAAAACAGACAGCTTATATAATGCAAAGTCCAACAGATTGCTGCCTCAAACGAGGAAACTCGACTTTACCTTTTTACGCATACAGCTCAGACGAACATGCAAACAGCGTTAGACCTCAGAGTGCCAGGCATCATGCGTCGGCAGATTAGGATCGCTGGCTGTTTGTTCAATTTATCATTTCAAAAAGCACAGAAAATCATGGTTTAATCTGTTTCAACACAGTTGTATGGCACGCGCTATTGCAAGGGTAAGTAAGTATAACTGTTTTCATACAAACAATATCATTCATTTTTGAAATATAGAATCAACACGTCATCACGGCACGATATTTACATGGATAACTATTTACAAATAGTTGTCTTGCGCAAGAGCCAGGAGCTATTTTCGGTTTATGTGTGTACTAACACTTGCCACATTATGCTTCTTTAAATACAATATTCATCACAGGCCTCTTACTCAAGCCGACTAAACAACTAATATCACTAATAATTGACATCTTACATATAACTTAAAAACAGAACGTCGGACGCTTTGTTCGGAAACAACTTGAATAATTAAGATTAAAAACAGCTGTTCACATACTTTGAACAATATCTGGATTACCCAGTTGCGCAACTCAACTGAGAGCAATAGATCATTCGGTCATAAGTAAGACACAATGATTCTTTAAAAATGGTACTAACATTTGAAACGAGTTAATCGACTGTATATAACAAGATTAAAACCTTAGTCCACCTACAGCATCCGTGATGACGTATGGACCCTAAATTCCACAATGAACATAAACAGAACTTTATTGTTTTGGACGTAATGCGAAAACGTGTCCCATACAATACATAATACAGATACAATACAATTGAAACATCAATGAATGGATAATGGCGATAGAATATACTGGGTAACCTCATAAATCTCTGTGGAGAGAAAAACAGAGAACTCGACAAAGAAGAGGAAGATAATCTAAGTTGGAACCCATTATAACACATAGTTTGACAACGTTTATTTTACAGTTGTTGAATATTCATTTTTTAATAAAATTGCAGTAGTTTTTATGACATCCTTGGTTTCTGCCAATAATAACGATCAAGTGAAAGGTATAAGCATAGCGTACAGATAGAGACAAAAATGTAGATTTCATCTTCGGACTCCATCATTTACACAAAGTTCACATATTCCTTATCATCGCCCTTCGGTTTCTAGATGTCCTAAACCAAACTCGATACTTAATGGATGGGATGACACTCTTAATGTACTAAAAACCTTTAATATGGAAGACATTAAAAGCAACCCATCTAAAAAATGAACCTATGCCTTTTCTTTAATTTTTTCTTACTTACTTTAAACGCGCATACAACTATGAAAACAGATTAAACCATTATCTGAAGTAAAAAAAAAAGCCCTCATAATAAGGTTGAGCCTGTTTGTTTTGAAATGATTCATTGAACAAACAGCGAGGACCCGCCTACATCTTCCCGTGCATCATGATGGGCACATCTTGGGTCTATTCTTTTACGTTTTACACGCAAACAAGTAACGAATACCTTATGTGAACTAACACACATGCGAATAAGAAGTAAATCCTGAGTAGTATCCGGCACTTTATCATTTGCAATCATTTCCATCGTATATAAGTATATTCCTGAAAACATAGCCTAGGGTGTTAAAATACAACAATTAATCACACAAACCACTCACTCTAACAATCCTTACCTCCACATCATCAAATAATTTTCCGTTTAAATCAAATATAATTTATAAAATGCTGCCATAAAGTATATGATGAAAACATTCACGTCTCCAATATTTACTCGCACGAATACCAAATGTCACAAGAATAATCAAATTGCATTATTGGACAGTGTCCAAAGTGAAGTGATATTGTCAGTAAGTTAAAGTTATTTTGTTCGGCTTGTAAGCAATCACTTATCAACCACTCCAACAAATCAAACGTGCAGTGCCCTGTCATAAATCTAGTAAAATCTTTGAAATATAAATAATGTGCTTTGTACGTGAAATGTAACACACGACATAGATCACATGAATAAAAAAATCAATGAATAACACAACTTAGTTAAGTCAATCAATCAATGTGTCAATCAATAAATCAATCAGTCAAATTGTTCAATCAAAATCGATGACTAAATCAACGGTCTCTGTATATTTTATGAGAGAGCTTCACTCCCCCAGAAATGAAAAGTGAGGTACAACAACTAAGAATTATGGACTAAAAACAGACAAAAACCACAAAAAATAGTGAGAAAAATACAAATTAAGGTATGCAACAGAAACATATGTAGAACAAAATTATATATAGTTAACCAATTTTTACCAGAATAAACCTCGGAACATTTCGAGAAGTTATGCTCCAGAAACGAAAAAAATTACAGACAGACAGACGTTTTTTTACCTGGCGATAAACCAAAAAAGAACAATACAGTTGGTATTGAGTGGGATAATTGGAATTGATAAGAAATGAAAACAACAATTTGTCCCAGTAAGATATGGAATCAAGGAGATGACCAATCTCTGTATAAAAATCAACAGCATTTGTCTCAAACTTATTTGAAACGTAACCTTCATTAAAGATAGTAAGAGTAAGGAGAGTACAGTCTGGCACAGGTGGCCAATTTTTAAACTCGGAGCTAAATAGTTATTAAAGCCATATAAAACAATATACTCTGAGCAAGGGAGAGCAGAAATGTATATGACTTTACAGTGGTAAACAATTTTGGTTATTTGCAACAAAATATTTCAGGATATTCATTTTATTTTCTGTGTACGATATTTCTGGAAGTTACATCTAATAGGAATTCTCCAGTATTTTCAGAGAAATAAAAATTAAAAAAAATTAAAAAAATAAAATAAAAAAGTATGTATAAATGTATAAGTTTGCTATAAAGGCATGAAAATCTCATTGGAATGTCTAAATATCATTAAGATTCATAGGCAAAAATCTTTATCTACATCACCCGGTTCTACTTAATCATGTATCATCAGGTTCCCTGTAAAAAGGACACAAGTAGTACAGAAGCATGACTTCTATAATAAAATCCTAAGTACAGAACATTTAAAAACGTGTAAACGATAAATTGGTGTCATGGCAAGAAATACACAAACTGGCTACTCAATTTTAATGTCGTATTTTTTTTTGGTCGAAACGTACTTGAAAGGATATAATGAAAAAATGTAATACGTCAAATATCAATGAAAAACATTGTAAACAATTGGAAAACTGCTGTAATGGCCTTAATCACGTAATCCAAACTAACAACAAATGTGTCTCACATAGGGCATACAAATCATCTACAAAAATGCAACATCTTTGATTTTGTAAAGATGTGGGAAAACACATTTATGAAACATATATGCCACCAGAGTGGCATACAACACAACAAAGTCTGGAGGCATGATAAAGTCGCCAAAAGTATTGTTAACGTGGCACCACAAACAACAATCAGGTGATCTTCACTGGCACATAATCAGTTTTGGCCTATGTCCCAACACATATTATGAGAAACTATGTCAACCATCTTTTTCATTTGCTTTAAGACATTTTTGCGAACTATATTGCTAAGAAAAAACCAATAATGCGGTTTTTGCACCAAAAAAGTTCAAAGTCCAATATGTTAAAGTAAGAAGGAATCAAAAAATAAAAATGAAACATTTTATTTCAATTAAATAACATACACCCAAAACCAATGCAAATAGGTGTAAGGACCTAACTTGGTAAGTTATATTTATCATCCAACTTCTTAAAAGCCTATAGAGTTATGTTCTAAACACAAAATTATTGTAATTCTGTCCAATTTCAGAGCCCATTCTATAAACTCACGTCGTATCCGAATCTAAACAACAAGCAAAAATCATTGATCAGAAGATTGGTTTTGTGCAGCATGACAAAATACAACTTTTCAACTAATTAGACAGCTTACATATCACCGAAGAACAAAATTCGGACTCATTGTTTTGGACAACTTGTAGAAAGTAGGCTAAGAAATAAAACTGCACACACTGTCAAACAAAATCTGCATTATCCGGTATCTCAACTTGCCGACAGCAATAGACATTTACGCACATTAATTAAGAGATCCGTGATGAATAGGGAAATGAAAAGAAGCTTAATGTGACTATTGCTAGTAAAACATGAATCGAAACTGGGCCTGCCTTAATAGACAAGTAGTTTGTAAATATTGAATGACCCCAAGACTCTAATGAAAAGGAATATAAACCCGTAACTGACCATAACAGATCAACTGTTTGTTTTCATTTTACGATAGCATTTAATTTCACAGGCAATTCAAACAGATGAAGCATATCAATACAATACCTGTCACACGTGGCAAAAAGGCAGCACCAAGAATGCTTACATACATGCATAAGATGCATACATGCATACAGCCAGACAAAACATACTTGAGGGTACAATGAAAAAAAAAAATTTCCAAGTCCCCCCGTCTCGATATATTTATGTAAGTTCAAGGGTTAAATGCATGTTGCTCTAACTATGCATTAGTTAAGCAACTTTGTTGCATTACAAAAGTTGATCTCAGTGATAAATATGCACATTTATCATGGAGTACACAAAGACAATGCACTATAACTCCTCTCCTGATACATTTACCTTTTTTGATGATCACATACTTCCAAGTGCAAAGTTTAAATACATGAGAAGGACTTTGGACCATCTTTTCACCACTTTCTTTCTCAGAGGTCTCAGATATATATAGATATATATATATATATAAAACCTAGTTATCTATATATATATATAACTATATACTAAATATAATCCTCGAATAATTAATGAAATCTATACAGAACAATCATATACTTGTAGTATCACCAAAAGCTAATGTTAATCATTTTCAATCACCCGCGAGTAACAGCATGCAGAACTAAGTTTGAATGAAAGTGATTGTGAAGCTTACACGAATAATGAAATGGTGTTATTTAATCTGAGTTATATGTCTGACTCTAAACTCCTTTTTCAGCATCGCACATTACATTCTTTTAAAAAGGAATATAATTTGTTGTTCCTGTTACAATCTAAGTTGGTATTGGAGATAACCACCAAAACTGAGCGGACGGTAGAAGATCAACCCTACGAACAATATATTGAAGCAGACGACGTAATTCAAAAGCTTTGTTCTCAATTGTGATCGGATAGTCAGATGTCTACTGGACTTTGAGGTTACTGTCCTTGAATGCAAGCAAGCGTGGTTCACAACAGTATAGCAACGGTGAGTCCCCACGCTCCATCCATCCTCGTTCTCGTTCGAAACCTCCCATCGATAGTAATGTTTCTCATCTATCTCTTCTGTCTATCTATCTATCTATCTATCAATCTATCTATCTATCCCGCGATACCTAATCTATCTCTCAATCTAGTCAAAGGTCTAGCCTTCCCCTAAGTTTATTTCTTTGCATAAATCCATTGATCCTCAACACACCTGTTAGCAACTTTATTTTCGACAAATTAAAATGGAAAAGAGTTAATCCTATTTATTACACAGACTTTTATATGAAGCATGCATGAGGGTTACATTTCCTTGAATTTACGCAAGCGTGGTCACAACATGGTGAGCAAAGCGGTGAGTCCTCACGCTCTTCACTCCCATTCCTCACTAAACCATCCCAGCGTTTAAAGTGTCTATCTATCTATCCTTCTATCTATCGCCTATCTATCTATCTAATCTATCTAATCTATCAAATCTATCTATCTATCTATACTATCTATCTATCATATCTAATGTCTGCCTGCCCTTAAGTATTTATTTCCCTTGAGCATGACACAATTGATCCTCTCAACACACCTGTATCAACTGTATTTTCGACCATTTAAATGGAGAAATAAACACACCCGTTTTATTAACAAGACAAATATGTATCATGCATGACCACACGAAGAATAAGAAGAGGGCAGGACATATTTTGGGTCAGAATTTATCGGTGCCAGGGAAATTTAGTTGGTATAAGGGGCATGGGGATTGGATTTTGTATGAAAGAAAAAAAGAAAAAAATGTAGAAGAAAGTTATTTGGGGGATGTTGGGGGGTGGGGGATTTTGTTTGGTATGTGGTGGTGTGGTGAATATTAATTATTTGAATATGTTGTGGTTTTAAGATAGCTAAGAGAGAGGTTATTTTTGTAAGTGATCAAACCCGGATACACTTGTGGGGAGTGGGGGGGGGGTAATGTTATGTTTTAAAATAATGTGTAGGATATATGGTGAGATGATGGAGGGATGGGAGAAGTTTGAGGATTATTAATGGAGGGGGGGTGTAGGTGGATGTTGCATTGGTGAGTGTTGTTTATTGGGGAAGAGGGTTTAGGAAGGTGTTTTTGAGGATGTTTAAAGGGAAGTGAAGTGGTAATTGGGATGAGGGGGGGGGGTTGTATTAGATATTAGAAAGAGGATAGGTATGTGTGGGGGATGAGGATGGAGAATTGTGAGTTTAGTTTTTGGAGGGAAATATTGGTAGTTGCGTTCTGGTGTGTGAAAAAAGATTGTTTGCTGGGGGTGATTAGTGTGATTAAAGGGGATGTGAGGGGATTATTGGGTTGGGGTGAGATAAGGTGAGTTATTTTATATGGGAGTTTTATTTTGTGGGAAGTTTTTGTTTTGGGTTGATAATGGGTTTGATTTGCTCTTTGGGTTTGTGAGGAGAGGGGAAGGAGGTGGATTGTATAGTTGGGGTTTGGCTATGGAAGACATGTAATACAATTGTCATTATGGCCTATCAAGGTTAGTGGTGGGGTGTGGTGGGGGTGGCAGTGGGGGGGGGGGTGGGGAGGTGGGGGTGGGGTGTTTGTGTTATATTTAGGCGGGTGTTGTGGTTTAGGGGGCTGTGTTTGGGTGATGTTAAGTTTTGAAACTAAATTCATGGAGGTATGGGTAGTTTATGGGTGGTTAATATGTGAAGTTGTTGTTGCGGTTAATTAGTGAATGATGGTTATGTGGATTTGGGGGGTATATGTGGTTTCAGAGTTGGGGGATGTGAATGATGTGGATCGGGGGTTAATAAGTTTGTTTGCTTCGAGGGTTTGTTGGGATGGGGATATAGATGGTGGGGGGATATGTGTTTGAGGGGTTTTGGATTTTTAGGGGGGCGGGGTGGGGGTTGGGAATGGCATAGTGTTCACCTGCCATTCACCAGTAAAGGAAACTATGTTACAGTGATTGTCTTTATAGATTTTGCGATTTCATGCACAAAAACGCAATTTAGAGCAGGGAAATGAGTATATTGGAAATTGCAGAACTATATGTTCAGTTTCAGGAACAGATTTCATAATATAAATTATAAAGATCCCGCTGGCTTTCGCGCCACTAAGAAGTTTTTGACAGATTGTCCGATCTGTTATGGATAAAACCTTTGTACAAATTATCATCGTGAAACAAATTTCCATCGTGTGTACTTAGATTAGATTGCATATTTGTTTTCCTTACAATAGTGGAAAAAACATCCCTACATTTCTCTACTATTGGGCTAAACCCATCGCAGTTGTGTTATTGAAAAATATTCTTCGATGACTATCCAAAGATAGGAATCCTTCAGTTAAAATCTTATAACCAACAATCAGCCTGGAGCATAGACACAAAGAGATCAATGCGAATCAAACCACGTCTATCTAGCTTAATTTCATAAGGACCCCATAGCAAAATCAAGCGACACAAAATAATAGACTCCACAAAGAAGCTGAACAATTTTGTGAACAAATCTAATATGAGATCTATCCATAAACTAAAATCGATTATCTACATAATTTCCTCAATCATAACAACCTGCAACACGCATTTGTGATGCGCATTAACCAAACACAAGAAACATAAAATGCGTAAAACAGCAGCAAATTAACATACAAAAATAAAATAGAAAACTTAACTAGCTTTTTATGGCACAACTATAATGCGATGTTTAATATGCAAATGAAACTTTAACCATCTTTTAGGTTGGACTTGGAAGATTGGGAGATACATTGTTGACTCCTAGGAGCAAGCTTTATTCCCTTTTAAATAAAAGCTCATTGGACACCATCCTTGTATGCCATGAAAATGATTAACATTATAATTTAGCATCATTTTAAATAGAGTGAGTAATTGAAGGTACATAGCCCTCAAGCAAATGTAAGGAAATACATGTATAAGATGAACATTTTAAAAAGTCTTCTTTATCTTCCCCAACACTGTTTCCGTGGCATACCGGCGCATGAATCTAAGGCTTATGTCTTAAATTAAGTCCACTTTTTGCCAGGGATTATTAAATCATATATATCTAATTAGTCGAGATTGCGTCTGTCAACGGCCCATACTCCATATACCTCCGTACCACTGATTTTTGCTCGCACATTTAGTGTGTATCACGAACAGATTGAAAATTAAAAAGTCCCGCAAAAAGAACTCCCAAATGGTACACAGTAGCATTGGAAAAGAAGAGCAACAAAATTCCAAAATCAAAGAAGATTAAAAGGCGTTTTAGATCCCTGGTTTCTATGCTGATTATCACTAACACTACACTATTAATAACAACTAGTGGGCTTTCTCACACTCCAGTGTAAATAGTAAAATGAATGGTTTGGAAGTGTCGCTATGAGTATTATATGTGGTCATTAGTTTATTTATTGTGTATATTAAGTCGTTAATGATTTTTCAATATAGTGAAAATTCGACTTTACATTGAAATCAATTATGCCGATCATGGTGCCAACTCGCAATAATAAAAACTAAAATTTAGGAAATAAAAAGAAATCTGAATCATATAGCCAACGGAAGAATTTGTTTTCTTTGCGTCAAGAAAAGCGTTTGCTTTGAAATAGATCTGATAACAAAACAAAATTCTATGTTTTTCTATGTAGGGTTTCTCAAAATTGTTTTTTGTTTGTCTGCTTTATACATTGAGTTGATGAGTATGGTATGCAACTCGGAAGAGCAACCCGGCCGTCACCCTTGAGAAATTAGAGGTCGCGCACCCAGGATTCCGTTGCAAAATTGTTATTCGCAGAGTTTTTAAATCTTGGTCTGACACCCGTTGACGTCCCACTGCCCTGTGTTGGTTTGTATATATTTATGTTATTTGAATTGGCTCAATCGGAGAAAAGCAATGTGTATTGTTGTCGCTTCTCTGTCTGTCCTTCGTTTCTCTCTCCTCTCTCTCTATGTTACCATTTTCCCGTACAACACTAGCAACAAATAAACTATTTTTTCGCTCAGAGATATAAATAAATCGATTTAACCCCCTGTGGTCACGTTTCGCAGTACGGATTATATCATATATATATATATATCATAAGACCCCTATATACTAGTATATAATATTATATTAAGATACTAGAAGTGTAATATATATATTAATAAATAGAGATATATATATATGACTATATATATGACATCATAGTATGACTCAGTTGTACGGTCTGTTGTTATATAAATCCCCCTTCTATAAATACTTAGAATTTCTTATTAAAAACACTGTCTTATCCTATTTTCATTTCCAAATGCCAAATGTATATATGGGGTCCATATTTTACATAGTATTCTTCAGTTATTTCATATTTCAACAAGAAGAGATTTGGAGCCTTAAACCTGTATTATCGTGGTTCGTAGACCGCTACAATTTTTGTATATACTACCTATATATAATATTAAATAATATAGATATATATAAAAAATATTATATATATATATGATATATATAATATATATACGTACTATATATATATATATAAGTCTCAAATTAATATGGATTATAACTGGTCTGTGTTATCCATAACGCTCGAATTAAGTGGGACGAATCTCCCGTTTACGTAGAATTTTATTAAAAAGTGGTGGATATTATCCTATGGGATTCACAAATGCAGAATGTATATATGGGGCACATTCTATATATTCTATTTAATTCTTTCATGAATTCAACAAATAATATTTGAAGCCTTAATCCTGTGCTATCGGGTTCGTATGACCCGACAATTTTGTCAGATATAAATATATATAAGACAGAATTATATGGATTAGCGGTGTCTGTGTTATATAACCAGAATTAGTGGGACGTCTCCCTTATGAGCTTTGAATTTTATTAAAAATTGTCTTATCCGCTATGGTATTTCAACCCGTAGCAAAGGATATATAGGTGACTCTATAATCTATATATAATATTGAATTCTACAATATTTCGAACACAATTTATATGAAAAACCCTTAAACCCTGTCTGCTATTCGGGTCTACGACCCGATTAATTTTATATACCACACCTATCCAATAGGATTGGAGTATATGGGGGGAAGCGATTGACGGGGCTGTGTTATTTAGTGCGCTGGATAAACTGCGCCGGACGTCTTCATTATGCTTATAATCTTATTAAAAACGTATCCGATGGAATTCACCCAAGCAACATGTTTATATGTGTTCATACTTATCTTTCATATTAAAATTTTTTTTTATATATAACTATTAGAGCCATTAACCTGTACGATTTCGGGTTCCTAGACCTGCACACATTATTATAATACGTCTTACATTATCGAGTATGGTTAGACTCACTAATCATTAATATATGATGCAGTGGCTGGGGTTTAGACACACTAATATATATAAATGATGCGATTAACAGGTCTGTTAGACATCAATAAAATCTATATATGATGCCTTACTGGGTGTTAGACTCACTAATATTATAAAATGATGCATTACTGGGGGGTATAGACTCACTAATATTATATATAATAAAACTATTGGGTGGTGAGACTGTATTATATATGATGCATTACTGGGTGTTAGATCACTAATATTATATATGATGTATTACTGGGTGTTAAACTCACCAAGATTAGATATCGTAACTATTACTATCAAATCCGTGCGGCAACTTATGCGATACTATTGGCAAAATCATTATGACGTCATTCTATGCTTTAATGATTAATTCTTTTATTACCTTAATTAATCATTTCTATAAGCAGTATCGACAACTTTTAATTAATATGAGTGTTCTCAAAATCTGACCGTGATGGAATTTGTGTACCTATCGACATCTTTCGTAAATAAATCTTAATATTACGGCCCAGCCACCGCACCATATGATTTTCTTTATTTTAAAACAGGTCATTAGCTCTGTGATGCGAGTAAAAAATATTTGTCTTCAGAGTTAAAGCATTACACAACTTTTTATAACTACAAACTATATATTAAAAAATATATCTTATTAACTTACTCATTTACTTCCTGACTCAGACCCAATACATAGTGGATAATTGCCTTTATTTGATGCTAGCGCAGTGAAATGTACTGGTTTTACCGGGGAAAAGCCTAAAAAGGTGTGGGCGGGAGTGCCGATGAAATATTTTTTTTTCACTGGCAGTCAACAGTTATTGATAACATTATGATTGGAGATATTTCAAAATACCCTATAGACATTTGGCGTGTGGTAAAGGTAAATTACGGCTGCTTCGCATTCAGCGCGACCCGGGTTCAAATCATGCAATGCACATTTTTTTCTTCTTTTTCTTCGTATTTTTGTCATCTTCTGTTTGTACATTGAATTGGAGGAAGGAGCATCATCATGCTACAGTCATGATAATTTTCTGTGCAAATCTATCAGCAAACAAGGCAGACACAAAAACTGTAACATTGAACGCGCGGGATATCCTTCTATCCGCTATATTTCCGTGCCCGGACGTGAATTTTAAACGCGATCGTGTATAATATTGTGAGAATCTATTAAAATCACCATGTGCAAGTGTTATCACACTAGTAATCTACGTAATTTTAATTCATTGTTTGAAAAATGTTGATAAATTTCTTTAAATCCTTTAGCGCGGCTACCGTGTTTCTGGGCGTCCCTCAATATACGGTGTTCCTATTTCTGAAGGTTTATCTATGGTGCTGGGTCCCCCTGAAATATCAGGCCCCGTGACGTAAGATTGTAACGTGGACAAATAGGCCAAAGGGTGGAAACAGAATTGTTTTACTACTGTCTCTAGTAATTTTAAATAATTTCCATTTGTAATAAATTTCATTGTCTTTCGTACGCTCTAATCACTGCAAAACACAGATCAAAATTGTTATCAAAAGTAAGAAAAAAATTTCTTAAAATAAGAAGCGTTTTGTCTTGTGCTGAAATTATTTTGTTTTTTGTTAAGCTATTTCGATATAATTAGCGTAGTTAACGATACGCTGACACTTTTAAATGAGTTTCTTTCTTTATTCGGTTTATGTGTACACAACAATTGATTTTTCCCCCTCCTTTCACTTACAATAATCCAATAAAGCACATTCATACTGGCATACTATGTTCCATTATCAGTTTATTTTTTCCCACAACATATTATAAAGAAGGTACATGTTATATAAACGAAGTTTTAGACATTGCCGTTTTCGGCGAAGAAATCTCGGTTACCGAGGAGATTTCCTTCTAAGTAAACAACGAGTAAAGAAAATCAACACGTGAACAGGGCGACGCTGGCTGGGAATCATCTAACACTCACACAGTGCCATAAACTTGAGGCAAATATGGCAAAAATATAGTACAATAGCAATTTTTCGGTTATCGTTTTTTCAATTTTATTGTTTGTTCGTGTTCTAATAATCATGTTTCATTGGATAGTTCTTAATCAAGCACCTACTGTCCATTGTCTGATTAACTGAACGCTAGAGTGTCCTCAGTTGATGACGGTCAGGATCTCAAAATCAAGCATTTGCGAAGGTCGCGATGCACAGGTGCTCGTATTGTTTACTCAAATCTTCCTAACTGTCATGCATGTACTATATAAATCTACAAGATAGGTAACGTGTCGTCCTCCCTGCTCGCATGCGACCTGATTAAGAATCGAACACTGATAATTTCAAGCTACCACTACGCGCATAGCGTATTAAATTTTGCCATGCCGATGTTTAACTCCAGGGCATTCGACTGTTTAATCTGCCTACCTCAAATATGGACATACTACCACACCTTTAAGGATTGCCAGACCATTTTTCACGCCACCAGCTCGATATTGCCATGACTCCGGCCCCCGCTGAATATGCAGGTAGCCGCAACGCACTGAAATGGAATTTCTGGCCGCGCTTAATTGGTCGACTGGAAGACTCCAAGTTCATCCAGTTAGGAGGCGTATTAAGTCATTCTCATTCGCGTCGACCAATGAGAGGCCGTTGTCCATTTCAGCAGTCGGTTGCCACTTGATCTATTAAACGAGCGCGTATGCATGGCCATGTCGACCGGTAATCGGAGTATGAGAACGGCAAAAACCATGTATCGAATAGCGCCAGCGCTAAAACATAGTGATGCCACAATAATGACGCTATGCTATGTCAAGCTTGGAAATAACATCGTGACGATAACCTACATATTACGCGCGACGAAAAAGGAGAGACCAAAGTCCCACCCTAAACGATATCGTACCTTAGAAGACTGATCGGTTACATAGTACAGCCACGAAAACGAGCCATCCTGAGGGTCGCGAGAAACATGGTGCGAAACGATTCAAGGGATTACCAACGAATATTGGTAGATCGACGATAGCAGTAAGAAATCTGGCATCTTCAGTCGGTATGTCCAAATTGCACAGATCAAATGACACTGTTATGAGCATAAAAATAAAAAGAAAAATTATGTCTTGCACCGAGGGTGAATCGGCGGATCTATTTTTCATGCTCGTGGGGAATGAAAAACTATAAATATTTCTTTCAATTGTGGTATTCGCGACTCATGAAAGCTACTGATGCTTTTCACCCACTCTCGAATCATATATAACCGATTATTATCACTTAGGAGCAGTGCAAATAGTTCTCTATGTCATGTAATCTCCATACGTATTTGGCATAGCATAATAATGAAATATATATATATTATATATAATATATGATATACTATATATAATAACATACTGTAAGTAGCAAATATCTTACGGTAATGCGAGCGATAATGTATGAGTTGCTTACCGGGTAAAGTTCTGCTGTGTCTTGTGTTTATTTACACAGAAAAATATCACTCGTAGTAATATAATTCCTCTTCTCCTCAACTCACAGTAAGAAAAGCACAGATCAAAACCATTACGACTACAATTTGAAAGAAAAATTAAGAAAGTAAGCACCTTGTGGGATTTTAACACGCTAGACTTATGTAACAGAGTGGCCGAATGCGTACCACAAGACCAATCTAAGTGATAAAAGTATGGATTTTATCTGTGACATAATGCTACATACAAGGTCTATTTGAGAACACAGTGAAAAAGATCTTTATCAGAATTCACCTTCCAGTGAATTATTGAAATTATTTCAGCTTTGGAAATCCACGAATCACACGAACTAAAGCATAAATTCAAATGGTATTATTTGCAAACTAAATACACATAAAGTGAAATAAACGACATCCGTACCGACCCATCTTTCGCGTAATGTTTACTAGATTCGGCCATCATACAAAGCGTCAAGTAGTATTTACCTTTATAGGGAAAAGACATATTTTTGAGCTCTATAAGTGCAAATTTTATTTTCTTCAGTTGAAACTCAAATCGCGAATCAAACTTCATTCCAACTAACGCACATGCATGATCTTGAGGTTATCGAAAGATCTCAAACCTAGGAGCGCACAGTCTCGAATAATGCACATCTCTCACCAAATTAGACTATAACCGAGATACGTTATCAGAAATTCTCACACAATACACTCCCCTGGCAGGAGGCTATTAGTAAGCCTCTTGTAAAAGCTCTAAATTTTCAAGTTTGATTGGAGAGTGCGGTTCCGGTAGAAATGTTATCATATGATAAATGAAAAACCGCACTTGACTAGTAATTTGTCAAGTTTTCTTTCAAGAAAACCATCCATTCGCAAGGCGGCCTATGTACTTGAATTTTACAAAATTCTATTCTCACCGGCTGCCGTGTTACCCACTGTAGCAAAGAATATCCACAAGAATGACAGGCGCTGAATCACATTTCGAACTCATTCCAGACTAGCTCTGAATGATCTTGCTTATAATTATCAGAGTGAACATAAGACCTCGGTAAAACAGATGAAATTAAGATTCATCGTTTAATTGATAATGGAAATGTAGGTGAGGGTATATAAACCTGTAGTGACATCTGTTTACAGTTTTGGATCCCTCACCTTGCCATCCATTAATCAATACTCTTGATTGTAACTCGGTAAAGAGTGTTTGTGAAATGAAGGTATATATAATAACGAGGATATTGCGGAAAACGAGAGAATACCAGATATAATTTATCACGACTGGATGAAAAACACGAGTATTATTCATGAGTGAAAAGTACTTTGCGTTTTTCAACCCACTTGAGGAAATTATATCCGTATATTGACCGAGGAGCAAGCAATATTATCTAGTAGGCAGTAGAATGGGAATTGCAGATTATAACCACTATATTAGGTTTACCCTCTACAACCCTCCCCTGACGTTACCACCCTCTTCAAACGTCCATGAATCTTCAATGTATCCTCCCCCGTGGGTATCCGGAACAAAGGTCTGAAGCCGCGTGGACCCCCAAGTTTCCATGACTACACCACATATTTTCTGTTACCCATTGCGGGGTTCAGCCCCGCGCGATCTGCGCGGGTGAGGTTACTGATCATCGCGGGTTAACCCGATAGACCCTCATGACTTTACCCCCGCATGTCGCGAGCACAGCGTATGGAATCCGCTTTGGGGTGACAAAAGCGGGTTTCCACGGGACGGTCGAATCGCAGTGGTTCTAAGCTCTGACCTGTATTAGCCGGTTTTTGTTGCAGCATTGTGACAGATCGAGATCACGCCAACATAGCGTGATTGGAATTATTATATCTTCATAATTGCGGCAGTGTAAATATTAAATAACGCCATCGAAAGCACCACCGTTTGAACATATACAGTATCGTGGAATCGAATTCGCGTCTGCTGCTAAGCGCAGGGAACACAAATTGCCCCGAGCAATGGCGCGTTTGTAATCATCACAAAAATTCCCCCCGTAGCAGAAAAGACTAAATCGCATATTTAGCCCTGAATGCGTCATAATCGCAATAATCTAACGCACTCACAAAAGATGCTGTATTGAGTTTCAAATATGCACCCGGAGCATGTTAGATACCACTTAATCTCGATTTAAGGGATCGTCCAATTGTATGGGGTGTCGTCGCAACAAAAAATTAAAGTCGCTGAGACGTTAAATGAGTCGCCGGTAGAGTGAAGACATCCAAAATACCCAGTGAAGACAGCGCAAATTTATTTTGCTCAAGCGAGGACAGGTAAATGACCAGCGAAGACAGTTAAGATCCTCATGAACGCCACTAAGAGCAAATCATTTAGATAAATGCATTGACATATAATATATGGAAACACGAAAGAGACAATTACACGTGATGAGCACGACAATACGTTAATTTGTAGTTGCAAAGAATATGGGGAAATGATACGAAGCCCGAATAAAAGGGGGTGGAGGGTTTGTAAAAAGCTATTCCCAGTGCGAAGACACAGAAACCATTGATAGCACACTATTATCGAGACGGCACGGCTTATTGAGTAGGGAATTTCAAGCCCAAGAGCAACTACTACCTTGCAACAGGTTTTACAATTCTTGGCTGCACAACGTGCAATGACAGGCCTTTTACGAGTTGGACATCATGGCATTATCGCAAGAGCAAGTGTGCCATGATTTCGCCAAATACCCGCATGAAGAAAATTTTACATTTGCACAGAAATAGCTATTTGGTGCAAAGCTGCGGAGGCTGCCGCGTGGCAAACAAGCTTGCTATACGAGACTCTACCGCAGTCGTTCTTAACATTACAATCATGGACGCAAGTTTTTTCTTTCGGTATGACAATTGTATGATCAGACACCATCCCATTGCAGCATAATCTTGATAAAGAGCCGCTTGAGGTTATACACCCTGGCTAATAAAAAAGATAGATGAAACAGTATTTCATATGAATGAATACAATCCTCATGTTATATAGAACAAAGTCTGATGTTACTCTTGGACGCAGTAGATCCAGGACAACTGAAGTCAATAAAATAATACACCAGGATCGAAGTAATTGCTGTTTCCAATCCTGGTAAAGTAAAAATGATACGACGACCAAGTATAGTCGAATAAGCAATTACAGATGACATTTTTTATTTTAATTACTACGGGGCATGGCCTACCGTGAATCACCTCAATGCAATTCGCGCGAGACAATGGAATTAGGAAACCAAGAGGTGTAAGAAACGCAGACTTACTTGGTACTATAATGACTTCCCTCCTCCGGATAAACCACGGTTGACCGTGATGTAACTTCATTCAACGGCAGCCCATCTTTCATATCAAGGATTCCTTCACGGGTCACCCGGGCTGAAATTCGCACGAGTCCACTGATGAAGAAAAACATCGCCGTATCTGCAGCTACTAAATGCCGCTGAGGCCATTCTGCTCACCGCTTCGTCAACTAGTCCAAGTCCCAGAGTTTCAAGTTGCATCAGGCGCGCTCTGGTGAGATTTCAAAGATTACTCGCGCAGCCATCATCCCAAATGCATACAAGCCATGCGTAGAACGCTTGTCGAAGCTTCTTTCAAACAAGTGATTCGGGAATCGAATCAAAAGTTGCAGGCACGCGGGCACAACGACAACTCGCGTCCGGGTCCAACGGTGAACAGTATTTCCTCGTTGAGGACTTTATTATGCCGATTTTGCACCTCGGAACGCAGTTCAAAGTGGGCACTTACTCAGTGGTGCCCTTGTAACTCTTGAATCAGCGGAGACACTGAGGCCATCAATTATGAAACCAACAAAAGGTCTTTGCGCAACGATCCTATAGTAAGTTAGGCTGATTACACCCACGCGGGGCAGTTTTAGGATATATTATCATTCCATATGTGCATAAGTTTCATATTGGGTTTGCTCCGTACAAGCCTTTCAACAGCCGGTCAAGTTATATATTCAACGCCGCGCGCGTGTAATTCCGCGGCGAGCAGTAGTTAAACTCGAAAAACAAGGACAACCGATGTTTCGGAATAGCGCGATTTCTCTATCCGCGCTGGCAATCTTGCGCGGGTCAATACAGATCAGCCCAGCCGATAATAACACACAGTACATGGGTGAACTAGTTTGGCAATATAGAATCCCTCCATACAGGTTTCTGACATATGGCAAGTTTGAACTACCTCAATTTCTAACAATAGCTGGTAAAGTGTTCGCGCTTGGAACAGAAGCGCTTCAGCCGATGCGACTATCCACTGTGACGTCGCGCGCTGGTCAACTATGATCTGCGTTGTCTTCTGTTAAGCAACATGGACTTGTCCCAGGGCGCGTAAGACCCTTCTTGGTGGACCGTTTACGTGTGGACTAAAGAGTTTGTATCCACCTGATGGTTTACCCTTAAAGCAAGCAAAAGACGAAATAGTTTGCAAGTCGACGCTGAATGGAATGAATTTTTAGCGTTCCATCAGCTGCCTGATGACCATGACGTTTACTGCAGAGGAGTGTCATTTGGAAGCCGTAGCGAATGATCCCATGGCAGAAACCTGGCATAGCAACATCCTGATATTCACCAGCGGTTGCAACCGAAGATTAAAGTTCCATATGTTATTTAACTCTTCCCGATGACCACGTGGGGTTCGCAATCAAATACGACACAATTCTCAGAAAAAGTCCCAAGCGTGTTTTGCTACAATCCTGCAGTCAGATGTGCCGGAGCAACTAGAGCCGCCTACGTTGTAACCGCTGCAAGGACCTCTGTTGAGGTGTTTATAAAAATCCGCTCTGAGGTTACCAGCGAAATGGATCCGACAAAACCTTTACTCGCCTGCAGACAATGATCTTGATAAACGATGACTTCCGCAACTTTTTCCGCGGCGACTCCATTGTTGGACACTTTCTCTGCTCAAAACACATTCGCCGGACGGCGAAGACCGGCGAGCAAGAGAGCTCCGGAAGCGCAAGCTTCTCCGAGGTTCGCCATCACTGCTTACGGCACTAGGTAACGTAATGAGGATCCGCGCACTCTGAGCGTATGTAATCTAACAGCTGCTATATGTTTACCACGGTAAAAAAAGAATTTCTGGCGAGCTTCATACACCTGCGTGTGGTTATGATGGTCCTTTAATCATGCAAGGAATCGTCAAACGTCATCTAAAAGCAAGAACAAGTGACATTCCCACACAGCATGCAAAAATCCATGACGTTCCGGCTGGGTCCGCTGCACTTCATTGACAGTTTTCTCAATTCCAGCATGGACGAACTCGTTTTATGCAACCTTGGCCGCGCAGGTGAGGCTATACACCCCTTAAATTGATTACTTGTGTCGATACGGTGGCGCCCTGAAACGGGAACGTTCAGTAGCTCACTACGCAGTGCGCGCAAAGGAATCTATCCGTACTAGAACATGAGCGACTCGGGAGAGGTTTTATCAAAAAGAATCCGCCCATGTTTGGTATTTCGGCAATCGACCTGAATTTCTAAATTAACAACTATTAACACCGCGATAATCAGATGTGGGAGGAGTTTGATAAGATCCGATACGTGCCTAGAGCCACACATGGAAAAAATACCGAGGCTTTGTCTATTAATATATTTCGCAGTATATAAAAAACCCTGCAGGGAAAAAAATAACCGATGCTTTGTCTCCGGAGGATCTGCCTGATCCGCAGACTAACGCAGCTTGTTTCAGAAGAATAATATTCCCCGAGCGAAGGAGGAAGTCTGACTCCACAGTAACCACCCAGACGTGCAATATGGTCTTGTTTGAACCACGTGGTGGAATCATAGGCCACCTATATGGACTCACGTAGAACGCGTTAATACCAGCGGCGGCGGTCAGTATGAAACTGTGGAGCGATTGGAAACACGACTGGGGCTCAACATCCCGCGCCTGCAATAACGCGCCGAGAAGTCATCACAGATGAGGCCACATCGATTAGTGTTTATCCTCAGCGAGTTTCCTCTATCGACAACATGATGCGGACTCAGATACGTTCTCCGCACGAATGTTCCATTGCAGACATCTATGATGTAGATATAAATGACGGAATCGCGCGCGAACACCGATTTTGATGACGATCTCTGAACACACTGTAGACACTTCGTAGTCCTCAGGCGAAATCAATGCTGCGATGCAGCCGTAGTAAGTTGCAAAGTAACAACCCCGGAGCGTCACCCAAATGATTACAATAATACGTCAATGAATCCAGAATTCCACGATGTTTTTCCGCGACGGCCAATGTAGCTAATAAGGAATACTTTATTCCAATTACCCGCTGCCCGGGAAGGCAGCACAACTCGAAATCTCACACGCGTTGTTGCGGCGTATATTAACAGATGTGGCCTAATAACAGAATCTGGGACGGGCGTATGGGGGCCTACGACGCGAATAAGTCACTCGTGTTCTCGTCGGACGGTAGCGCAACCTGAAACGTTGTTTGGACTTCCCAAGGGCGCGTACGACATTGAGTAATCGATGAGAGATGAGAAGATACGAACGGAGAGATTTCGATGGTGACAAGCAAAGACTAATAAAATCTACATTATGCGTTCATGACCCCCACACTTGGAGCTCTAACCTTCTCGATTGAATCTCAGCAGTACGACAGTGGATATGTGCACAGGGTTGCGTGCGCCGAGAATGAAGTTTTCTTGGTTGGCCCGAGGATAATATTGCGAATCCCGAACGCGAACGAATATTTACGCAAAGGGGTATCCCATCGCGGCCAGACATTGTCAGTAGTTCATCACTCGACGATTTCTAGGTTAATCAGAAAAAATGTGACGCGGTGAACTGGCAGCTACCGTCGCCCTCATCCCTCGACGATGAGTAGCGGAGCTGTCACGCAGAGTTTGCATATTTGGCGTGTTTAGCCTTTTCCTTCCCCAAATGGCGCCCCGGGTGAGCAGCGTGCGTTAAGGGGCCCCAATCGAAACGTGGACATATAGAATTACACCAGCGCAGGACACGTCTAGATAATTCTCCCGTTTGAGGCCCTTCTCCGCAGCATCGACGGCGGAAAACTTGTAAGTGCCCCGAAAACGTTAACAATTTATCAGATGAAAAACACATGTCAAGAATTGCATTTGTCAGCAACGGCATAGATGGTGTTATTCTTCCCCCCCCAACAGCGCAGTGAGATCTCAGGGACGTAAAGGAAACAAAAACAATTGAAGCATGTGTGGACACAACGTCGACGCATAGATCCGCTGGTCAAAAACATATGATAATTATTACAAGGAATTGCAGACGATCTATCGCAGATCAACATGCAACCCAGCATATCTTACATCAACTTATGCGAGCTTCTTTCGTTGACCCACAACCTGCTGGTATCGCCTGCAAAGCATCTGGTGTTCGTGCGCACCGCTATTGGCTGTTTAGTGGCAACCCGACTTTCTTCTACCTTGGATTGGTTGACGCGACGTGGGAAAACTTCGTCGAAACGAATAATTGTTTTCGCGTTGTGCTCTATTCCTCTCAGTCCTTGTATTTCGCTTGGCAGAGTTAGTTCGCAGAGGTTATTTTTTGGAACCAAACACACAGTCGGGATATTAACCCGCTGGCTGTCTCTGAGATGGTGAAGCTGTGTTGTCCAAATTGATTAATTGTGGATGGCCTGGTGGATAACCCCATCATTGGACACAGAAAGCGCGTTCTGTTTGTCGATTAATGGAGTCTGGAGACAGGTCAACGTTATCGTGTTCTAGCACATCCGAAACCACAGACTACGATACAAAGCGCCGCGTTCAGGGACAGTTTGTATATAGCGACAAACACATAAATAATACGCAACAAGGTAACAGCGCACCAAGACACGTGTTCGTTTGACGTTTCAGAAAATTAAATCGATTTTGGCCGACGAGGCAAGCCCAAAGTGTGATGATATTTCGACCCAGTTTATCTCTAGCGGTTAAGCCGTCAACAGGAACCCTCCAAAGAAATGTTTTGCTCGATTGAGACGCGCATAACAATGACTGAAGCAATAAATACGCCACATACTATATCTACAAGCCTTATGGGTTCTGTACATGGGGCCCGGGATCAAAACATCCGACACAGGTCTTCCAAATTTCCTCTCCCCAGCACTGACTTCACTAAGTTAGTACCCGTTTTAAACTACTTTTCGCGTTGGAACAACTGGACTTGTTCAACGAGCAGTCCTAGCGGTCGACAAGCAGTTTATCAAATGCACGTGGTATACCCGGCTTGGTGTCAATTACAGATGCCTTGATGTTATACTCCACCGAACAAGACTTTCTGTTGTTGTCTCGAGGTGGCCGAATGTAGGGTCAATGACGGCCTGTGGAAAATTCGTAAAATGTTCTCAAAACTCATAGTTGTTTTCCACAAATTCGATACATTGGGGTAATTAAACCTGTGACGTTTCAAATAAGAATGTCGCACCAGCGTAAACTTGTCACGCGCCTTGAGCCAATGTCAACTCGGAAAAGATCTTAGCCGCCGAATGTAAAAGAAAACCGGAGTTCATTTGTAAAGTTTATCCTACAAATTATTCTGGGAACAACGGCAAACGCTATACCCGAATGTTGACCAGACCGACGGAGCAGCTGTCAACAGTTTCCGAAGCAACCCTTTAAACGTCAAAACATGCGGGAATAACCTTTAAACTTGTCAGCGGCCCGGGGTCGCACACGACGAAACAAACGACGGCGAAATATTTCCATTCCTCGCGGCATTCCAGCGCTGTTTGACGGCCGCATCTGGCCGGTGGTTGCAAAAGCAGGACCGTCGAAACCGCATCCATGATGACTCTGAGAAAGACGATTGCTGTGGAAACAAAAAAGGAAAAAGGCAAATATTTGGACTAATCTGGGCGTGGGGGACAAAGACTCTTAGATTTGAAGAGGTATTCGGCTAAGCATCTTTGGCGTAACCGTTGTACCAATTTCGAGCTCGAGGTGATGACAAAATCAAGTTAAGCCTTCTTCGGAGGGGTCTTTATGCGGATTGACACTTGCATCAATGAAACCCCCGCACGTAGAAAACTGGAATCGGTTAACCTGGAATTACCTGACTCGGATGAGTTTGTACCGCCTACGGAAAGTTGTTGACTATCTACGTGGGTAACTTTGCCACTGGACAACTACCCTCCGATTTAATTCAACTCTACAAGACATGTCTGCCAGTTGAAAACACAAACAGAAGGCCCAAGATATGCAAAGATAGCCAGACCCCGCACGCACCTAGTCGATTTGCGTTGTAGATTTACAAGCTACGTTTTGAAAGTTATATACGAAATGCCTGTTGACATTTACAGGACGGGCGAGCACAGCAACCCAACGGTGAGGCGCCGATTGTGGGATTGCAGATGTGAATTAATGTGCCTCGCCCGCGTCAACAAAGACCAACACGTTGACTTGGGGGTTGCTGGAATATGCAACTAAGGCAACTATCATAGGCATACTAATCAATTTGTTCTCGAGAGCTGTATTGGCTTGTAGCTCGGACTCGCTGGAAAAACATAATTTCGTTACGTTTACATAAAACGAATACGCGTCAATTTCGGAAATTCTCGCGCGCGGCACGAAGCAGTCCTCAGCAGAGTCCAAGACAGAACCGAACAAGCGGATTTGCATTTGCATATGAAATCGAGTAAACGGTCCAAAAGTGGTCCTTCGTATGTAACCTTGGACCATAGTCGCGCTGGGCAACAGAGAAACGAACCAAGCGTGTCTGAAACTCACCACACTAGTGCCACGCGTCCGTGGTCTCCGGACACCGCGGTCGTCGCCTCCGACCTCACCCGTCGCGAATCTGAGCTGGGCTACATTCCCGTCATTAATCTGTGAAAATCTGTGCGCGGTCATGACCAACTATTTGGGCGTCGCGGCCTCGGAACCTTCTTGTTTCGGAACTCACTGGAAATCATCGTAGATTCATGGACGTTTGAAACGGAGTAGAATCAGGGGGTCTAGAAGTTGGTTTAACCCTAAATCAGTAGCGAAATCCTGCAAATTTTCACCATTCATCTACTTTTCTTTTTCTTTTGATGCTCAAAAGTATTGGACTAGCAAATATCTAACACAGGTTGAATTAGTAGGATTTCGTACAGTATCCCGCGCTCCGTAATGGTGAGTGGTTTACTGTTTATGTTCTGCTGTTTTCTCATGTATATTCGCACACGAAAATATCAGCAGAAACATAATTCCTCATTCCTCAAATTACAAGCATGGCGGATCGTCTAAAAGGACAATTACACTGATCCTACTGCAAATCATGGATAATTCAGTCTTTGAGGCGCTAAGTTCAGAGACAATACGTATGCTAAACTGGGGAATCAGTAAACGCGAGTGATCCTGTTGTACATGTTATATGTGGGTTTAAATGAGCATTTTATGAAAACAAATTTCGATGACTGAGGATCCTGACGATGCAAATCTATGTTCAACCAACCTCAGTACCAAAACGAGTACGCAGAATGTCTATCAGCACATGTTGTAGCGCAGTAGATTAGCCCAAGATTCATGTTCTCGCGCTGTAACAGCCCAAAAATATCGACATACCCTAATCTCAGGTTCCAACCAGGGACTAATATTAGAAGACTTATCAGGAATTAGATAATCTAGCCCAGAGACATGTATATTAAAAAATTGCTAGAGGTCGCACCATACTGTAACCTGGTATAGGTCAGTCTTATTTAGTAGAGCAAGAGGTTTTCCTGACTTTCCGTCGGGATTGTTTGTGCTATGAAGAGAACAGAACTGGTGTAAGTAGTTTTAATCAAATAGGCAAGGGGATTGCCATTCTTTAGCTATGTTTATGAAATGGGGTCCTTGCAAAGATCGATCTACTTTTAGCAAGAAGAAATCAAACCCTAATGTTTCTAGACTCGAACACTGTGAACCAGATAATGAACATGTCAAACAGCAAACAGAATCCGTTGACTAATTCCAGCTAAGATTGCTAGCTGAAACAAGGGTAATTGCTGTATATTTATAACAAACACACTTGCGAAGATTATATCTCTGAAGGCAATCCAAATCTCATTGGGTGACTAGCGACATGACAGTAATATATTTCATGCGCAGATTTTGTTACTGAGTGGTATAAGGCCCCACCGTTTTCAACAGGTACTGTGTCAGATGGCGTACTAGAGTGGTATATGGCGCCCGTGGCGATATGTTGCCAAAAGGTCCAAGAATACGAGGCCCGAATTTGGTATCAGCTTGTTTTGGCGCATTCCAAGACCTCTTGGCGAACCGGGGCAATCGTCCAGTTTGCTGGTGCCCTAAGCACCGCGCTTAGTCTGCTATTTGGGTAATCCAGCACTACCTCCGTCCCTCGTATGCGTGTCACGTATTTAATAGTCCTCTATTTAACCTCAAAATAATTCATTTTGTTCAACCCACAACCCCATTAAATGGTCGAGAACTGGTCAGTCCTTTAGTGACCTTGCTCTAAAATCATTGGCTTCTTCCTTACCCTCAAAATGCAAGCGATTCAGCTAATTGTGGTCCAGGTTTGTGATGTAGAACTAATTTTATTTTGAGGATAACCATTTTCCCCTATTTTGTCAGTGGCCTTGGTCTTTGACCTTTTGTCCCCCAAATCCAAAAGGCTTCTTCCTGACCCCAGATGCAAGTCATACTGCAAAGTTTGGGTCTGGGCGTGTGACGCAGAACGAATGTTGTTGTGCATAAACCATTTATCTTCTTTCTGATAGTGACCATAACCTTTTGGCCCCAGATTTGATAGGGTTCTTCCTTGCCCCAAGTACAAGCCATTCACTATGTTTGGTAGCCACAGAGATGTTGCCAAGATTTTATCTGAAATGGGTACCCACCTCCACCCACCTTGTCATGTCATGAAAACAATGGGGGTGGGTTAGTGTAGAAAAACAATTGGGGGGGGGGGGATGAGGACAGGAAATCACTCCACTCTGTTTGGTCTCTATTGAAATCAAAATCTTCACAAGATTCTCCCTCTAGTTGTATAAGCATTAATCTGCTGACTGGTTTCCGAGCTTAATATGTGCTTCAGTGATGCTGACAGTGCATGCAAGTGCACAAATAATGCAAACAAACTGTGAATTTTTGCACTTGGAAAGCAGTGATGTATAAGAACTCCCGCAAATTAGTTCAAAGGGGGTTCTTAGCACAGAACACTATCCTTACATGGATAAGGAAAAGCTCAGAACCAGTCAACAGATTAATGCTTATACAAAACCTAAAACTAATAATAATTGGAATAGAATCCAAATTTAATACTTTTGATGATGTAATATTCGTATTGTTTGATAACTTTTGGTAACAAGGGGGCACATCCTCCCTTCAGATGAAAATCCTGGAAGCATCTCTGGCTCCTTATCTGTGAATGGGTTAGTGTTCTGTCTCGAGAACCCTTTTAGTCTGCCATCTCAAGGGGCATTTGCATAGCTAGCTTGAACAAGTTGGGGAAACTGTTCTTTATGGTTGTTTTGTAGAATTTTCCAGTTCACTAATATTTTCTCATGGATAACTCTGCTCTAAATGCATATTATCTGGTTACTCAAGGTGTCATAAGAGTTATTTTCCCATAATTTCTGTACTTTTTACACAACATACCTCACATCTTGGTGTTGTGTTGTAACCGTATGTCATGTAACAGTCAAGTTTTCTGATACTTTGCACCAAATATTAGTTTCTTCTTTGGTGGTTCATCTAACCCGGAATGTGACATAGTTTTTTTAATTATCATCCTGTTTTGGTGAGAAACTCCACTTCATCCTTCACTTTGCACATTCGTGCCAGTACTGACTTGAAGTTGGAAAGAATCAGTAATTTTCTGCCAAGCCATGTACTATAATCTCACCTTCCAGAAAGGAACCAAAGTTTGCACATGCGGAAATCTGAAAGAGCATCAATTGCAGAACTCCTCTAGTACACACATTTTTTTGTTATAAATAATTAGTGGGATTTTAAAGCATCCTTTAGTTTTAACATAAACCTGCACACTTTTGAATGGACAGAGGTATTTGCATTAAATAAACATTCTAATTATTTTTTTTTAAATTCTTATTTATTCAGTTTAAATAAAAATTTGAGAGTGTGCAGAGTGCATTTTTATATGGGCAACTTTGGACTAATTTGTGAGAGTTCTCACATATCACTGTTGTCCAAATTGCGCAAATCTGTAAAATTAAGGCATGATTTGTGCACCTCACATGCCCTGGCCAGCATCTGTCACAGTGACCTTTTAACCCCAAATCCACTGGATTCTCTTTAACCCCATTTGCAAGCCATCCAGAAAATATTGCTGCTGTAGATAGTAAATAACTCTAATTATGCAAAATTGAAATTGGTCACAGACAAACGGGATGGGCATCATAACATAATATGATCTGCATTATGGTGGACATATAAAAACAGGTCATGTTAGTTCAGTCAATGACATTTTCCACGATTCACATGAAAAGTATTTTAAATAAGAAAATGCTTTAAACCAACTTGTTTGGAGTTTGTTTAGGCATTTGTTGATGGCACTTCTTCATTGCTTGCACTAATGTACAGTGTTGTCATATTCTAAGATCTGTTAATAATGAGAGAGAGAGAGAGAGAGAGAGAGAGAGAGAGAGAGAGAGAGAGATGATTTATGTCTAAAAAATATATAATATCATGTTTAATGGCAGATGTTTCATAAATGTGAAAAGAAAGTAGTTCGAGATACTGTGGCAATATCACATTTTCTGCCAATGATAGATTTCAATATATTGTTATGAAGTATATAATGAAATATGAAAATGTGAATGAAGACTTTACATAGCATAATTTTATGAACTTAAACCTCTGCCCTGTTCAAAGGTGACCTTTGCACCTATTTGTTCATCCTGACAATTTAACTTGCCAAAGCTGTAATTGGTTGTCAATGTTAGAAAACCTTTTCCCCAAACAATTCTTGCTAACAGGAAAACCAGAATGCAGTATGACAGGATTGCTAAGCACTGTGAGAAACAGGCATTCATGGCAAACTTATTTCAAGTCACTGGATTGTGAAACATTGGCCAAAAGTGACAGATTTGTATTTATGACTCTGGAGGAAAAGGTACCTGCAAAACTGAGCTAAACACAAATTCTAACCAAATTATTGATGCCCGATATATTCTTTTTATTCTTTCTTATAACAGATAGTCGTCATCAGTTCGTTGAGTCGATTTGCAAATTAGTTAAAATTTGCTCATCATTTTCTTTTATTGCTGTATCTGTAAGAACTGAATATATTCTAGGATGATAGTGTAAGTGATTACAGTTAAATAACATTAACTTGCCTACAAAAATGAAAAAATTTTATTTTACATCTCCAACCATAAACAAAACTACAAACTGTTCGTTCCAAGGACTGGGTCAATCGCTTAGGGTAGAAAAGACTTGTATTTTAGCCTTAAATCATGCAAATTATGTAATAACGAATGTGAGAACATTTTATCGTTCATTCTGCTATAATGAAGACCATCTTTAACCAATATCACTGGTAAATAGTCTGTCTCCTTTGACACTCATCAAATGTATAAAATAGCAACTGCATGTAGTAAAAAATAGTCAAAAATAAAATGAGGAAATCTACTCTTTGAATTTTAAATGTTGCACGTAGCAATAAACTTCATAAGGATTATGTATCAATATCCAATTTATTTAATTTTTTATTTTATTTTTTGGGTGGGGGGGGGGGGTGGTTGGTTGTTCCTTCAAACCGGAAATTTTAAAAAAAAAAACCATGTTAATATAATCATCCAGTCTGCTGTCATGACAAGCTTGACAAGATGGCCATCATACTGCATCCAAGAATTTTAAAGAATGGGGGAAAGTGCCCATCCACACACACACAGGGTGGGGCGGTTTCTCAAAACCAAATTGCTATTATTTTTCCTAACTAACATTTAACTGGGTACATAGTCACCTTTCTTTTCTTCCCTCTGGCATGTTAATATTGATGTCCTGAAATTGACACACACTCCTCCTCTGCTGTAAAGGGTTTTTTCTTTCCAATTCATACACAGATTGCATGTCATGTCACCTATTTTTGATCAATTTTATCCATGAAAATGTTTTTGTCCATGCTAATGGAAACTTTGGATCATGAGTGTACTTTTTGCTTGGCCAATCATCCTCAGTAACATGAACATCTCAAAGTTGTCTGCCATGTTTGTCTGTTTCAAGCAGCAGCCCCTCCCCTCCATCCCCTTATCAGTTGTTTCAAGTTCATCCAGAACATTTCCAGCTGGTACAGTTGCACCCGGTGCCAACATTATCAAGAGGACATGTTATATCCTCCATGCTGCCACCAATCTGTTTCATTTAAAAAGTATTAACACTTGATAAGTGCTAAGTAGGGCTACTTAGAAAAATAAAGTAAGGAAAAAAGGTATATTTTATAAAGAAAAATAATGTAAAAGTTATGTATATTATTGAAAAACTAAAACCTGTACTTGATTTACCTTCATAAATTCGATCAAAAGCATGATCTTATTCACATACTGTCTCGTTTTAGTCCAGGTTGCCTATCTTTCTTAAACACTGAGCTCCACATCACAAAGACCATTGCTGAATTTGTAGTGTTATGGCCATTCATACAGTGTGTAATCAATTTTCAACATAAATTTAAAAATAGGGAGGTTAGGTCCATTTTGGAAAAAGTTGCTAAAAAATAGGGATTCTGAAGGGGAAAAAAAAGAAAGGGAAAAACTAGAGCTGTTGGAAAGACTGGTTTTAGGACCAACTTAGAGACAGTGAAAACCCAATGTTGATATGACTTTCCATTTTGATTAAGTAGCGATAACAAGATTTTTAAGATAGCTACCAGATCAGCACCATTTTCATCTAAAACAAACCAGACATTAAAAATGTATTTTGGTAAAAACCCCATGTTCATACAATATCTTAAATAAGCATTTGACAAGCAAGACAACACCAAAAATTTTGTTTGTGTTTTTTATTTTTATGTATGTAATCATACCATTTATCATTGCTCTATTTCTTGTTAAAACCATTCATGCTATTCTAGAAGAAAAGCTTACATCCATGTGACTGAGTGACTGTCCAGAAGCACTGATAAATGGTATGATTATATACATAACATCACATTTCATGCTCAAATGTTCACATTTGTTCAAAATGTCATCGTCAGAGGGCTGTTACTGTCAGAAAGGTTATTTGCAAAATTAAAAGATTTTGCATTAGATAATTAAAACTCTGAGGAAAACAAACTAAACTCCGAGGAAGGCTGAGAGAGGTATCATATACATTCAAGATGCAAAACTTGGTTAGACTTTCCCTTTATTCAATTATTTCAGGTGTTAGCTATCGTGTGCATGTTAATACAATTTTTGTAAATGTTGTTGCTTTAGTTGCAATACTTTCAAAAATATCAATAGAATCTATATATTTTTAACATTCTTCATTGGAAACCCCTAAATGAATTTTCACTTTTATTATCTGATCGAGATGTCCTTATGTCACTTTGCTCCTCAACTTCAAGTTCTCTCTGTCACAATCCTTCTACAGCATATTGTCTCTATGGAGAAGAATGCGATGATCATCATAAACTACCCACTTTTCTTTTTCTTTCATTGATAAACTTTCTCTCAAATGGTATGGCTCCAAGCGACAACATGACTTGGATTGGAGCATTGTCTTTGCTTTGCTCTATTTCTTGTTAACACATTCATGCTATTCCAGAAGAAAAGCTTACATCCATGTGACTGAGTGACTGTCCAGAAGCAATGATAAATGGTATGATTACATACATAACATCACATTTCATGCTCAAATGTTTACATTTCTTCAAAATGTCTTTTTAACTGGTTCAGTTCCTGGGCATCAATCCAGAGCTACAAAATGTCCTCCATCTTAAAAGAACAAAAGACATGTTTAAAGCAAAATCAAAACACACAGCAACACAAGCAACTTTCTTTTATGGTAGGTGTCTATATATACTAACAACAAATTTAAAGAGCCTGGGACTATGTATCTCTCTAATCATCTACCTTTTCTCCAAAGCAAGGTTTCTTAATCATTAAGACATCTTTTAGTCTCTTTCTGCATTTGACACAAATCTTTTTATCATGCTGGAGGAATTTTTTTCTCCCCTAAACACATGGACAGAATAAATGCTGATTAGAATCATTAGTCAGTGCACAATGCATGTACTTCTCTTTCTCGTCCTTATAGGATGAGGGAGTCAAAGTAAAAGTAGAATGTATGCTGGAACTATTTTGTATTTCCTATTTCCTCCATCAGCTTCTTAAACAACTGTTACTCTATAGATGCCCTATTACTTCAAATAGATGCCTAGATCATTATTTATCTTTCCACTAAAATAATGCACCTGCCAACTGCCCACTTTTACACAAAGTACTGCTTTAATATTTTTATTAAAATGACACATTAACTCATTAACCCCTTGCGCCACGTTTACGCATCATGAGGATGTACCCTACTTCTGAGCTCTATAGCGTCAACATCATTTAAGAGATGCTAAAGTGGATGGTATTGCAGGAAAATAGACAGATGTAGCTCTACAACGATACCAAATAATGTTGACTTTCTACTTATATTAAAAAATAAAGCGAGAAAAATGCCAGTTTCTGAACCGGAGTTTGTGTCCTGACTTTAGACCTTTTGGCCTTAGATCTAAAGCAGACTGGTCCAAACTGCACACAGACAGATGAACCTTTGCAAAAAGTAGGATAAGTTTTAGATCTAGAGTAAAAAGGGGCCAGGACACGAAAATCTAGGGGCCAATACAGAAAAAAAGAAGTCCAACTTTTACCCTTCTGCACATGCACGAGTGCAATAGCCAATCAAAAACAATGCTCCTGATACACCTAAGCATCCGGTTAAACGAAAAAATTTCTTAAGCAGATGTGTTTTGCTGCATTCAGAAGTAACCCCAAAAATGTATTTCCTACACCCATTTGAGGCGAAAATGAAAAGAATCTCCCGGAGTTAATGAGTTAAGTGGAGTAAGCTTGATTCTGAGATGTCTTTATTCCTACTTTATGACTGGTTACTATATTCTATTTCATGGGAAAAAGAAAGCAAATAATAGTAATTTCTACTGTTTTCAGACGTTTTTATTTCTTAGAAAGAGACCAAACCATGCTGTAAAACATGGAATTCAATAAACAATGATTTCCTGAAGCTACTGTGATGCTCTAAAAACAGACTGGGACTACATTCGTGGGTACTGAACCGGAAGTAATAATAATAACCCGAGTCATATCAGGCCAACTTACTTAAGGCCAATTTTAATCAAACTTTTATATTTGCATGTCACACCTATTTCAAGCTTACTCATGAAGTCTATTTGAATTTCATAGCAAACAAGGTGTGTGACAGCTGTCAGAAAGTGTTAAGCGTTGGTATTCTACAGGGTGCAAGTTTTGGGCCAAGTGCTTTTGAGATGCCAAAACTAAATTTGCTATATCTTCCTTAAGTAAAGGAATTTTTCAATAATGTAAAATCTGAATTGTAATACAAGATAATTTCTATCTGAAAATATGTTTGAAATATAAAAACACTGATGATAAATTAAATTTTAATAGAATTTCAAATAAACAATTAAATTTAGAAAACTAAATGTTAACATAAAATTTAATTTTCATACAAATTTTAAAAATGAAACTAACATATTTTAGACAGCAAAGTTGACTAATGAATGGTATTTAAAACAAGTGGTAGCTTGGGTCTGTACAACTTATAACATTTTGTCCAGGGGTAGTGAAGCAAGATAGCTCACAGTGATTTTGCAGCAAATTGCAATATGCCTGTTCACATGTATATAGTGTACACCCTAAAGAAACAATGACAGGTGCTATGTTCCACATTTATTGTGCCAGGTACTCTGCCAGTTGTTAGCATAAATAATAACACACTCAAATTTCCCATTTTTATGGAATCAATACCATGTTTTATAGCAAAAATGCATTGCATTTCAATGTCAATAACCACAAAAGGTGACAATGTAATAGGAAAATACAGCTCCAAGAAGGCTCTACCTTACCAAACAGTGGTGCTGGTCTCTCTCATGAAGACTTTGGCCATGTCTTTGAGGTGCTATATATCAGTGTGGTAGTATGAACTAATTCTGGTCACTTATGGCAGGTACATTGGACATGTCTTAATGAGACCTTGGTATCACCACCTGACTAATGGAGAGCTTCCAAGATAATCTAACTCTACCACCTTGTTCCAAATACCAGGCTAGATCTGAAAAGATATAACATGTTTTACTAAATCTTACAGATCAGTAAGATGTAGGTAAATGAAGTGAAAATGTACTAGATATGGAGATTTCAAAATGACATTAAGGGTGTAAGCACAGGGAAAAACATTAAACTTGACACACTGGCATCTAGAAATGTGAAGCAATCAGCATATATTAAAGTGACTATTCATCCCAAAATTATGAGGTTTCTAAAAGTATGTTTATCCGATTATGTTCAGCCATGTAGTCTAAATAACTAACAAGGACTAGCTATCATAAAGTTAAAGGCAACGTGGGGTATATGAGGTTTGATCTTTGGTGCAACAATTAGTACATACATGTACCAGTATACAGGGAAGTTAAGTAACAATGTACCAAATTAAAAAATATTACCATAACTTAGTTATTTCATGCTGTAAATATCATTTTTTGATATTTCAAGTGCATACAGCCAATTATTTGCCTCACAGATCAACTATAGGTACCAAGGGATGGAGTTGGCTTTAAAAAAGTTGTCGCCAAAAAATCGCCAACCTCAATATTTTGTCGCCAAATTTCAAAAAAATATCGCCCGGCAAGGAGTCAATATTTTTCCATGTCTATTAATGTAGCAGGCAATGAAAATTGAAAAAGATGGGGTATTTATTACTTTATTGACAACAGACAATACAATACCACAATATTACAGGATAAATCATTACATGACTGTTTTGATTGCTTATTTATAATGTTTTGCACAATTTAAATGTTGTTTCATAAAAATAACAAAATCGAATGCCACACAAGTATGAGTCATGATTTTAATCGCCAGATGGTACATTTTGGAGCCAATCAGGAAAAAAATCGCAATTTGGGACACTGGCGAAGCTTAGCGCAATCCCTCACCAACAGATTATATATCATCAACTAAAAGTGAAGTTCTGATCTCCAAGACTTGTAAACAAGGATGGAAATTTGCATAGGTGAAACATGTACCATGTACTTATTAAGATCAACTGTACAAATTTAATGTAAATGATCTGTTTGAACTTTTCTAGTGCATTTGTGTGCCAGTTAACAATTATTAAGATGAACGGTCCATTAGAATGTGATATCAGCTGATGCTACAATACCGCACTCTGTCAAAGTACCAAATTAAAATGTATTACCATACATAAGCAAAATCATGATGGAAAAAACATTTTGGGATATTTTAAGTGCATGAAGCCAAATATGTGCCTAACAGATCAACTAAAGGTACAACTAGATCCTATATGAAGTACTGAATGTGAAATTCTGATCTGAAACATTCTAAAATATATCGACATTTGCTCATGTGGGACATGTAACCATGTTAAGATCAGTTGTACAAAGTTAATTCAAATGATCTATTTGAACATTTCTGGTGTAATGTTGATAGTGTCAATGAATAATTATTATTAGTAACTAACAATGCATAAAGTAAAATGGTTCATTAGAATGGTATATCAGCTTATGCCACAAAGCCGCACTTTCTCAATCAATGTCTTAACCAAAATGAACAATAAAAAGAAGGATTTTTTATTAGACTTGCATCATTTTGCTGTTTTCTTACAACAAAGGTAAATAGACTTGGGAAAAGTACATTTTATCCCTTTGACCTATATTTTTTCTCTCACAATTTTCATTCTCTGACAGTTTAAAATGGCTTAGTTGACAACCTGAGTAGGCTCTACTATAGAGTTATCATCTTCATCCCCTCATTAGATACCATATAACTATGTTCATAACAATTACTGAATGCCATACAAGCAGATATGTGTTACTCACATAATTACCCATCATAAACACATAAATAAACTGCTTGGATCCATAATACATGTTTTTTAATAAAGGCCTCATTCTAACTTTAAAAGATATCTTCTCTAACAGAATTTGAACATTATATGGTATAGCCATGATAATTATGAGTATCAACCCTATAAAGACTATAAATATGAACATATTTGCAACATTATAAAATTTAAATTTTTAAGAACAATTTAACATTTTAATTGATACTCCTATTTTTGAAGTCAATATATGCAAACTGTCAAAATTTCATGTGTCTACCTTTAATAATGAACTAGGGATACCAATTTAAAGTTTTATATTTATTAGATTGACAGGCCTCAGATCACAACTAATTTTCCTTTATTGTCTCTACATTAGTTTGTTATCTTCAAATATGAACTCACTGTGAAGTTCATGTCATAGGTTAACCGGCATTCTTTCGAGGCTGGACTGTAAACAAAGCAACGCGCAATGGGTCACAGATTTCGCTTCCGGACCAGCACCAATGCCTCATTACTCATCGTGCCAAAATACACACAGACAACAACACCATAATGCTCATATTCTAAAGAATAAACAACTTCCTTTTAATCAATACCAAGAATTTCTAAATCAAATGCACGCATCACCACCAAAATGAGAGGAAAAAATGCGCTAAAATAGACTGGGACTACATTTGTGGGTACTGAATTGAAAGTAATAATTGTGACCGGAGTCCATTTGACAGGATGAGCATGACATACAGACAGAAAAATGTCCATGTCATTTGGATGCTCATGTTTGTAAGAGACACAAACTGTTTGGTAAGTTGGACTGTAATTCTGTTGCTCCAATAACAACTATAGCATTACTTTGTAGCCTCAACTTGTTGAGGTTACAATATTGTATGTATGTAGTAGTGTTTTACAGCACTTAAGCATACAAGTGGCTATGTAGAGCTAACAAAAGGTTAAGTTTGAAAAATGTAAAAATGAACTGCACAAACTTTAAGAAGTTAAAACCTTCCAAAATATGTAAAATTAGGTACAACATAGTAAAACGGATGCTAAAATCTGTAAACATATATAAAATAACAGATAAAGGTAACACATGTAAAATCCTTAAAACTTACTGACTAAACCAGATTCTTTTAAAATGTCCAAGATTTTCTCGGGTGGTACATACTCATGCAGTTCTTCAAGCAGTTCATGTCAAAATACTTCTGACTCACAGGGTGGAAATCAACACACTTGACAAGAATGTGTTTCACTATCACTGGACATTGGATAGGTACATGCTTCGGTCAAGGTTAACGTTTCAGGAGGTACATGTATGCACGAGTCATGTATGTGTGAGATCGACACAATACTACCTCATCTCTCCCATTTGTTCTATACGAGGGATGTCACTCTCCAATAGTGGGTTTGAAGTTCTTCAGTTTGCGGAGTTTTCATTCCACATATTTTGCCAAGTATGATGAACATGCTTATTTATACAATAGTAGCTAAGCAATACACTATTGTCATATGATGTTGAACCACCTCTACTTAGCAGTTCGACAGCAGCTGTATACACAGGTGGTCGTTTCAAAACAGAATTCCTAATATACAGTGTTTGAATACAAAATAATTGATGTAATGAATCAATATTTGATTACAGTTTGATATGGAAATGTCATATTGTTCCTTGAATTTGTGAATTCATATACTTCTGGTTAATTACAGATAACACAACAAGTTCACCATTGGAGCAAAACAAAAGCCATTTGCAGGAGCCATATTTTACCACTTTGTAACCCCTCTTACATAAGATAGACTATTCCATTTTTAAAATATGTGAGGTATAGATCAATCACCGGCACTTTGATTTGATAAAATAAAAATAATGTACTAAATCTTTTAAACTGTGTTTTTTGCTTGAGTGCAAATGACAACTCAGACTATACATTAGTTATCCAGTAAATAAAGATGACGGACACTTGAAATTTGAAAACATAATGACCTACATATGACTGAATGAGTAAGGGAACATTTTGATTCGCTGCTGAAAACAGGAAGTCCAAAATTGAAAGTAAAACAGTGCCTGTGCAGAGTTAGCCTACAAAACTGAATTTGCTTGAGAATGCGAGGTATGCTTGTTTGTTTAAATTTTCTGGCAAATTTTCAGTCAAATATATAAGAACTGATTTGTTTATTTACAGTGAAGGTAGATGTTTTCAATGCAATAATAAAAAAAAATTGACTCTGAAGAAAAATAACGGCATGATACAATACTTAGGTGCTAACCTGACATCATGGTAGTACATGTACAGTGCCTCAACTGAAGGACTGACCATTTAATTTTCCATGGGTGGGGCATGGAATTTTATTTTTTGCCAGGATATCGTTTTTTTCTTTTACCTCAAGATAATTAATTTTTATCAGATAGAATAATGAATATATTTGTTGTTTCTTTGGCTATAAATAAAAAAAGCAAGAATATTTCTTTTTAAGCTATTTTAGAGCCATATTTAAAAAAAAAAAAAAAAAAAAAACAGGCAAACACCACAAATTAAATGGTCAGTCTATATGGTTATTACACTTATATAATATTCCATCTTCTTATATACATGCACTGTATCTAGCAGAAGTTGACAGGTTATGTAAAAACAGGTCCCATGCTTCTAAAATTTGACCTTTTTAAGATACACTGTAACACACGTTGACACAACAATACCCACCATTGCCACATATACATTGTATAACTTGTGGCATGGTATTGTGGGGATTTTATTTCTTCTTCTTCTTCATATTATTATTATTGCCTTAGCTGTCAGTTTGATTCACATTTGATACGCTAGAAACATTTAAATAATACAGAAAGTAAAAACCTGTGGATAAAGCATTGTATTAGAGCTTAACCTACATTTTCACCCAATCAGTGAGTGCCTGGGTTTTGTCAGTTAAAGCTTTGTTTAATTCTGAAGAATGTGCACCATAAACTCTCAATTCTTAAGGGATTTTCAAAGTTACAGTCCTGGATATTTCCTTGAAAAAGGCTGGAGTCCCAGCCTTAAAAACAGGAGTCTCACTAACAATACTTTTTTTTCCCATTGGAATAATTCAGAACATTACATGTGTATTCTTGGGTCACCAATATATGTCATCAGATTGCTAATGCTCACTCGTTGTGAAATATCTGATATTACAGTAAAAGAATGAAAAACTAAGGCAATTGAGAACAGTGATAATTGTGATTGTGATGTAGCAGCTAGAAGGAATCACGGAAGAGATTAAAGTTCATTTTCTATATTATCTTATTGAATTAGTTAAATTCTATTTCTATTTAAAATCAATAAATTTGCCAAGACACTGGCATGTAAATGAGGTTGATGTGCATGAAATGTGTGAAAAGGAAGGAATGTTGTTTGTTGCATACAATTTTTCATTGTATAGTTTGTTTTAAAGGGTATTTATGAACACATTATTTTGTATATAAAGTGATGGTGCTGTTTGGTATATGACAGAAAAGTCTTATGTTTGGCAGCACATACAAGAAAGTTTTATAATCACATAAAGAAGAGTATGATAGAAGCAGAACTAAAAGGAAAAATGTAATTACAGAAGGGATAGGTAACTATTACCTACATTGCCTTGTAAGTGTATACATAATCCATGAGGGACAGACACTCTGATGAAATAAAGCTCAATGGAAGAACTTAACATATGTACATAAGCATAAATAATAATAGGAGCCGAAGATGAAATATAAATATGTCTATTAAGTATGAAATATATAACTGGAGAGCAAGGCATGTTTGTTCTGACATCAGATTTTACAATTTTAGCACATTTCAATGCTAAATTAGGCAAGGTTGTTAAATGTTTAAAAGTCTTGGTTCATTACCTAAATATAACGGACCTAGATGTTTGCACTGTTCTTTCATTAAACCAAATACTTATTTCAGTAGCAGTACTACCAAAGATACACTTAAGATGCCTTATAATACTAACTGTGCAAAACATCTAATATTATTTATTTAGTATGTCGGACAAACCTGTCGCAAGCATCTAAATGCACGAATAAACACAGATCTGACATAAATAACTTTATCGATCCATTCTTTATTAATCTCATGTCTCCATACACTTTAATAATTGCTTCCATAAATAAAAAAAGATTTTTCATTTAAGGTATGGTATTGTTAATTCAGAAATGGAACATCTGTTAAAAGAAACACATAGGATTCACTGTCTGGATACTATATATCCAATAGGTTTAAATTCTAAGATTATACATGAACTTGATTGCTAAATTTATTGTATTTGGTCACTTCTATTGCTATTGGTGTGGATTAGAAACACATTCTCAATAACTGGTTTGGTTTCGTATTTTGGCTACAATGTTTTGGGGTATTTCTACTTCTGAATGGTAACCTATAAAATGCAGCCATTTTTCTTGTTTTTTCCCCATAAATTTGTTTGTCATATTTACATGTTAAAAGATACAAAACCATATTCACAATAATATGTATATGATATGAATATATTAAAAAGAAAACCACTGCTTTTTTATGTTAGAGACACACGTTCAAAGTCCAGTTTAGTTGGGCAGAGCTGACTTTAAAGTACAGAGGAGCCTCGTAAATCCGGACTCCGTTTATCCGGAAATATCGCTATCAGGACAGAGTTCAATGGGAATGGATTTCCTAAACGTTATTTTTCTCCGTTAATCAGGAAATCTGCGTTCCGGATCCGGAAATCAAAATCGGGGACCAAAGTGTAAAATTACTATAAAAGTTGCCTAGATCATCCGGGAATAATCTGTCCAAAAATAATAAAATTCGAAAAATCGTATATGAAAATACAGTCAGTTGGATAACACCGATTCACCTACGCAAATTTGGAGGTGTGTCAATGTATCAATCTCTGATTGGTCAAATTCTCTAGTGGCACGTTAAAGTTATAAATTGATGAAATGATCATGTGTGTGGAAAAACTTCAAGTAGCGTGACCGTATTGTAACCAGCGATTGTATAAACAATGTCTGTTTTAGCTAGTTGCCGACAGGGGTGTTAAAAATTAAATAAACACACTGGGATCAAATCGTCCACACTTTTTGACATAACAAATGGTTAATAAATTAAGTGTGTCATTAAGTCTCTTTGTTGTTTACCAATTGTATGTAACAATCACAGTTTGTTAATGGCTGAGCAAATAATGTGGATTGACTTATGCTGTGGACAGTATAGGGCTTCATTTCAGAATAAAAGGGGACGTCAATTATCGGCTCATTAGCAGCTGTAACAGTTGTAAAATACGACTTATAGAAATGACTGCATTTTATAAGTTTACCATAACGTATTTAACTGCGAGATATCAGTTTGTATTTGTTGTACTTTTTATATTATTATGGCGACACCATCAAGCAAGCGTAGACGAGTAGAGATATTGGCCAGCATAAAAAAGAAGATTTGCCAGCACCAAGAAGATCACCCAAAAGCTACCATTCAAGATATTGCCAGCATGTTATAGTTGACTCGTCCTTAGACACTGGAAAGTCGACATTTGCAGACATAAAAAAAAACAAGGACAAATGGTTGTCCGTACCTGCCGACTCAACAGACCTAACCCGCGCTTGCCACACCAAATATCAACAAGTCGATGATGCTGTATTCATGTGGTTCTCAGACATGTCGGCCCACCACGCCGCTGTCAACGATGAAATGCTCATTGTCATGGCAAAGATACTCGGAGACCAACTTGGCATCACTGACTTTGCCTATTCTCATGGTTGGCTACAACGCTTCAAGAATCGGCGGGGCATCAAATGAAAATTGTATGAAGCAGATAGTGCTGACATGAACAAAGTGCAAGCCGTACAAGTACAGGTCATAATAAAGTAAATAAAAACAAGTCAATAGATGTATTCATTAATTTATTTCAACCATTATTGCATATACAGTACATTTACAGCTAGCAAATACATGTACATGTATACGGTATGATGACATCGTAAAATAAAAATGTGGATGATTCAATTATCCGGAAAACTCAACAATCCGGAAATATTAACTGGGAACGAAGGTGTCCGCATTAACGAGGCTCCTCTGTATTTGGCTTACAAGAATTTTGGTCATTTCTATTTCTCAGTGGCAGTTTTCTTCATACATACAGCAGCATGGTCCTTTCTTTTTCCCTACTGCTGTATATATAATAAAAGTTGCCTAACAAATAACAATGGAACTGAAATTTTATAACTATTTATTACTTGCAGAAAATTGACAAAAATATGAATACAAAAGTATTGTGCAGTTTAAAAATGTACCATCACTCTCTATGGTACTTCTTTTGAGCTATTTATTTATCAAAATAATAAAAAATAATTTGTTTCTAATTTAAAATCTGATATTATAAAAATTTACAATCTTAAAAACTCTTTACAATAATTGTATAAAGGGGGAAAATTCAATATTAATTCTGAAATGGAACATCCATTGATTCACCATTTGGATACTATCAGAAATACCTGAAAAGTTATAATTATAGATTATTTACAATCTTCATTGATAAATTCACAATATTTAATCACTTATACATATTAAAAGGGAAATGAAACTGTTTGTCTCTTTCTTTATATAGGTTCCACCAATAAATAAGAAGTTGTATCTACCTACACCGCTTCCGTTGGCAGGTAAAGTTTTACTTTCACTATGAACGAAACACCTCAGCTCAATAGATGCAGTGCTGCCCATGCTCAGCAGTTAGCATTCAGCGAACAAAGCTGAAGGGAATAAGGTTGTTTCACATCATGGGAGATGAGCTGTTCTATATATGTAGGCTACTCTATTCAATTTACAGGGTATCTGACGGGTACAGTACTCATTTATTATATTGTATCTTTTTGTGTGAGTATGACAAAGACAGTACTCTTCTACATAAAGAATAAAAACAGACCAAAAATACACGTCTGCCAAAAAAAACCAAATCTAATAAGGAGGACTAGCGTCCTCAAAAAAATATGAATATTTATTCCTCATTTGTCAAATCTTGGTTTAATTAGTAAATATTCACATTATAATGTATGCGCGAGAAAATGCATTAATGACCTTGACATTGACTACAAGATGGAAATGACATATGATAGATGATAGAAACTGTGGACAGTTAACGTAATAGATGAATGTGGTACATATAAACACTAAATAAAGGTACTGATACATGTACTGTGGCAAGATCGGAGGATATAAAACTTGCAGAACATAAAGCATTAGGAACGGAACACACCCACATTTTTTTAAGTTTTGCCAATTGAAGCAAATTAACCAGCAATAATACACAATCATAGTTTGTCCACGTTGACAACTGGCTTCACAAGTCGTCATATTTTCCAGTTTTGTCTAATTGATTATAATCTGATGGGCAATCAAACAAAAGCCAATAACTGATCAAAAGTTAATCCAATCAAATCATAATTGATTTCCTCTTCCTCTATCTTAAATGTCAAAGATAATCTCTAAACAATCTAACCTTGAGGCAGGTGACCATTACACACAGGACATTTATACTGTAAATTTGATGGGGGGGGGGATTAGAATGGCTGTTGTGAACAGGTGACAGCTGAGTAAAGGTGAAAACGGCTAAAACACGGTATTGGTGCTGAGAGTAGTCTCACTCACTTAAAAAATTGAAATGTTTGATAGAACATTTCAATGAAGCTCATTATATACCCTAGGGTGTCCCCTAGTCAGATCAAGTTAGATTTAGCTTGAACATGCATGCGATTTTGTTTAACCATTATTTCAATTCATTGGTATAACAACAGTTACAGACACTACACTTGGTGTATAACATGCAAGAAAAACAGCATGAAAACTTTAAAACTTTATTTTTTTTCACAGTAACATCAGTAACAGGATATCAACATTTAAAGTAAACAACATAACTGGAAGTGGTAAACAACTTAATAACAAAATCAAAACATCTATGACAAAGGTATCACTTAGAAAAAAAACCTAACCATGAAACTTTTGCATAACAAACATAAAAGACATAGAATAATCTTATTTAGGCATTTATCTAACACCAAGAAGAACATTTAAACAAACAAAATCATTAATACTGGCCAAAAGTATTGCAAACTTCCATAAGAGTCAGAAGTACATTGTCCATAAAATTGGTTACAGACACTACAAAACTATAGCATTTCAATACAGCTGCAGAACCATACATATCTCCATAAAATTCACTTCAAAAATAATTCAACATGAACACATTGACTAGAATTATTCATTAAATGAATGTTGATTAGTTAATAAAATGATAAAACCACATTGTAACAGGTATATGTCCAATACTTGTGTTAAAATTATGAACTGGTAAATAGCACTTGAAAGTTTAATACTAAATAGTGTTTGTAAGAGTAAAATATTGAAGTATAATGAATGTTCAATAAATCATAGTCACTAAAGTATTGTTCAACCCAAGGTGCTGACTCAAACACAGACCCATATGTGATTGATCTTAAGGTTACAGACACTACACATTAAACCTTGACTTTATATTGTCATTTCAAATAGAAGTGCTTATGATTTTTTTCCAGATTTGACTTGAGCTTAGACAATTCAGCTGCATTAAACTTGAAATGACCCCTTTCACTGACTATTTGTGGAGCTTTTACCCTGTACAAGATAGCATCTAGAGCCTCTTGTGAATAATCATCTTTTTCAGGCCAAACATACATGTTGCCAGACTTTCTCATGTATTTAAGTCTAACTTCGTTATGAAGAATGTCTATTACTTCTGCTAAGTATACATCTAGAGGTCCCTTCTTTGGCTTAAGTCCTACAGCAACAAATTCTCCAGGGTGGTATTTCTCTATTGGTTTCTCTGTGTTGGTTGGTGCTTTTTTGTCAACTTTGATCTTCTTTGTCACAATGTTTTGTCTTTCTGTTGACTTCCGTTTCTTATTAGGCTTTTCGCTTGTTGCTGAGTTATGATCTTTCTGGTTACTTCCTTGTTTTCTTTTCTTGTCATTATTTTCTATTGTTGATGGATTCTTGTCTTTAAGTTGTTTTCCTTTCTGACTTAAATTATCTTTATTGAGTACTAACTTTCTCATTTCCCAGGCATTAACATTTTCGCTGAAGTTGCATCTCCCGTCAACCTTCATGCATTGCTCACAATAACAGCTCAGATTTCTTATGCTCAGTTCATAATCATTGCTTCCTGACTTTACAGCATGTAATTTTCTTGTACCTTGCAGTGTTTGCACATCAGTTTCTTCTCTATTTCTCTCAACATCTTTAACAAGGATGAACTCCCTTCTCGAAACTGTTTTAGCTTCATTATCTGTATTTTCCATTTTCAGTTTCTCTGTACACAAATTATATACATCTTCTGTACAACCTATCACCTTTCTATTGCTGATTACAGCTCTGTAGCAAGCATTCTTGACTGTCGCACCGAGACCATCGCAAACACTCTTTCCATGTGATGTTTCGAAATAATTTCGTGTTACGCATTCTCCATGCTTGGGTTCTTTTCACAGCTTCTTTCTTCTTTCTACTTAATTCAGCAGTTTTCGGACTTCTTAAATCAACACTCTTATTAACCGATATTGCCAGGGCTGCTTTTTCTTTCTTTTTCTGGCGATACCTTTTCATTTCTTCACGTTTTTTCCTTCTTAATTCTTGTTGAAGATTTGAATCGGAAAGTGATTGCTGTTTTTTTAGTAGTCTTGCATCTTTTCTTCTTTCTCTATCAACCCTTTTTAGCTCCTCATGTTTCGCCTTATTTTCCCTCTGTTTTTTTCTCCAGGCTTGTACCTTTAGCCTCGTCTTCTCCCTTCTAGCTTTAATCTTCTGTTCATCTTCTTCTGGCTTATCTTTGCTTCCTAAAAGCAAACAACTTCATTCTCATTTTTGTTCCTCTATGTATACGGATGAAATTTAGACTTTACAAAACATACTTGTAATGAGTACGCAATATGCTTTCATACATAAGCAAACTGGAATAACCTGTAGATTCTTAAAGAAAAGTATCTGATTGAAAAAGAAATAGCATAAAACCTGATGATTATTCAATGTTCTAGCATTTACAATGATTGCACACTTTCCTTAATAATGTAAACAACAGTCGGGTCAATTCACATGTCTAGTAGTGTCTGTAACCATTTGACAATATCAGCAATGTATCCAATACTAAGTCTGAGCTCATTGAATTCTCATAATATTTCTGTTTGAATTTACTAGTCTAATGATATGGAATGCAAAAATACTCAGTTTCAATTGCATATTGTAAGAAATCACTGAAAATGTTGCCTGTTATCAGAAATCTAGATGAAAGAAACTATAAATATACCAAAATATTACAAATTGCAGACAGACAATATGTCAAAATTTAGCCTTACACATCAATACTGTAATAGGAAACATAATTTGGCTTCATTTTTTTAAAAAAAAACAGGGATAAAGTCATAGACAGTATAAAAAGGGGATATTGGTTACAGACACTACAATTTAAGAGTGTGGTTTACCATTCAATACAAACTTACCAGAGTTGTTCCCAGAGGTTTGCTTTTGTCGTCTTCCCATGTCTTAGGGATGTACCATGGTAAAGAACAGAAAAAGTAATTAGGCAGCTTCTTCTAGGATAAGAAATTCAGGTTACATTGTCTTGTAGTAAATTACTCAAACAGACAGTGCTGCAAGAATGATGCAATATTCAATCAAGAGAGTTATTGCATCACTTTTTTGCTCTTGGCTGCAGAGGTAAATAGATGATGCAACATTACATCACATAAGATGGAACTTTCTATTGAGAAAAACAATGTTTTAATGACAAGTAGAACAATACTTTTATCTTTCATTTTTATACCTGTTTGTGTAGTGTCTGTAACTTTTTTTATTGAGTTGCTGTTTTTTAATGGTACAATACAGCACCACCAATTTTGGCCAACTTGGACATCACATGGATACACATGAGCCTTTGTAGGATTTATACTTTTCCATAATGAAACAACAAAATTATTGCCATATAAACTTGTAAAGGTTACAGACACTACAAAATTTAGAACTGGAAAGTTTGACAAAGAACAAGCTCTCAATCGAATATCTTGGCTAGCCATGTGATTTAAATGGTTTTACTACTTATTATAATATAAAGTCGAGTTCTAGATGTCAATAAAAGTTATAATGAATGTTATTTTGTACAAAATGTTGGCATATAACAACAGATTAGTGTTTGAATTTCAGTGTTGAAACAAAACTTCTACTGACGGTATTTTGCTTATAAAATCCATAATATTTTACCGATTTCTTTAATTCAAGAAGCAATATTTGCAGGATAGAATTCCGCATAAAACCAGACCAATAAATGCATAATTTCAGTATGATATTTAGAGAATTCTCTATTTTATATTCAAGCTTTTTTCGAGTGAGACTACATAACGCTCAAAAATGGCCATTTTTAGAGCTTGTTTCCATGCATATCTCAACAATGGGTTACACTAACCTCTTGAAATTTTCAGGAAAGTAAGAGAGGTATATGCCAGGCTTACCAATCTTTAAAATTGGTTCATATCTTGTTTAATTTTTCTATTTCATGCATATAACATGAAAATTCCTTTATCAGCACCAATACCGTGTTTTAGCCGAAAGGTCATAAGATGAAGTTGTGTGCATTTGCACGAAGCACATTGGAGAGAATGTTGGCATACCCATATGCTACTTTTATGAGCAGTGACTGAAATTTCTTTACATGTGGTATTAAGGAAACAACATGCTACCTTAAGCAGACAGCTGATTGAATTGGTTGCTCCCATGTGCTTGAGAATTGAACTTGAACAACCGTAGTCCAAAGTACACTCACCTGAGCAGTTATTAAAATCAGGAAAATGAAATTTGCCAGAGTAGACAATAGTAACTTCTCTAAGTGCTATAAATGAATTATAAAATATATAAAAAGGAAAAAAAAACATGTTAGGCCAAAAAAAAAATATGGGTGTTTCCGATCGGCCGACTGTCCACGTTTCTTATTGCCAACCCTAGCATCCTGCCCCAAATTACCAAAAAAAAAAAATCATTGTTGAAATTGATTTGTGCATCTAATTGAGCCAGTTTTGCCCAGTACTTTGAAGTGCTTGAAATATTATTTGATTTATATATAATGTTTAAAAAAAAAAAAAAAAAAAAAAACAAACAAAAAAAATCTACCTGCCTACCCTAATTTTAAACCAGTGCAATCGGAAACATTTTTTTTTGGCCTTATTAACTATTTTCCAATTGACCTCTAAAGTCCGGGACTTGAAAAGGACCAAGCAGAGCTAGCAGTCTTTTAAGAAATGCACACCTGAAGTAAGGCCACCTTCATACTCTGGATACACCGAGTTTTTCACCCACTCAATGAAAAATGTTATTCATTCAATATAAGAAAATATCCTCTATGTATAAAGGAAATTATTGGCCAACCCAAATCAATTCTTCAAGTTCAATAGGATTAATGGTGGCTCAGTGGTCAACAAGCAGAACTCGTGTCCAAAAGGGTGCAGATTTGAATCCTACCATCGAACAGGTCATGTATGCATGTTATACACACTATTTCAGCTATAGATGTCTTTTTTGATAATTTGATTGCAAATACCTTTAAATGGAGATTAGTCACAGTTCATTTCACTCACTGTTGATCAAAATTCATGGCAAGATTATTAAATAACTGCCCAAGAAATACATTTGACAAAATCACAGTTTTAAATAGACAGTGCTGTACCTAGGATCACATGGTCAGGAGACAGTGTCCCTCACCCTCCAGATTTGGGGGACATAGAACATTTTAAAGGTACAAAGGAAAACTGTAGTACATAATGCACTAGAAGTGCTAAAAAAATTGAGATAATCTTATTTGCTTAGACAGTTTTGCCACCTTAACTTTCTCACATTTTCCTTAGACATTCACAATTTTTGCAATACACGTTTTATCATGTGATCAACTAACTCATGAAAACATTAACATGTTTGACTATATGGTTAACCTGAAATGAACTGCACCATGAATTTCCCATTCCGGATCTAGCTCTCATTTAACTTTAGTGTTCACTCATTATCTACTAGCATTTATTATAATAAATACCCATGTTTTCTTAATTACTTTTCTTTTAAAAGTATTAAATCATTAAAGGAATTCTATGGAGAAAGTACAATCCATATTCATTAACTGTCCAATTTTATGCAAAAGATATTCTAGGATAAACAAATTTTCAACATAAAAACAAAACATAACCTTGCAGGTGACATACCAACCTGACTTTTGCAATTCTACTCAATCAACATGTATATTTTGGTGGGAAAATTGCATAAGCATGTTACACTTAATTTTCTGACCACAAGTGATGTTTTATTTTTGTGTTCAGTGGACCACAGAAACAACTGATGACTGTAAAGTACATCAATCGCATTAAAATCGAGATTACTTATAAATAAGTAGATCTTAGAGCCTTTGATAAAGGTTCATGCTCTGGTGACCTTTGGAATTCTCTGACCACTTACTTTTAGTAACCTATCAGATAAAGTGTTGCATTTCATGTTAGGGCGAGTTATCATTAGAAAAATGTCTTGAATGACATATGTCATTTTCAGGAATGTGCAGACATTAGCAGAACTTTAGTATTAAATTACATTTAATATTTAATTCAAATTAGCAAAGGTGCCTACATTACTATGTTGAGGTCACAGAAACTCATATCGCTGCACAAAATTTACCTTTAAATAATAGGTACTTTATCTAATAACAAGGAAGATCACATCTCCCCCTTCTTGTATGACCTACTTAATAATTTACAGATATTTCAAACTACACTCAATGTAGCATAATAAATTTAGTACCGACATTTAGCTCAAACATTTGACTTTTATGCCTACATCAAGTCTGACTTACTATCCCACGTTTAAGGAATGCCAACCAGTTTTCCAACATTACCACTCAGCATGGCCATGATCGCACCCACTTGATATATATGTGCAACACACTTAATGGAATGCTGTGTTGTCATTGGTTGATGGAAAATAAGATTATAGCTAGGCACTGTATGTCAATTTCAGTCCACCAATGACAGCGCAATGAAATCAACCCTCTTATAAAACAAGACAAATGAAGAATGATAGATTTGTGTGTGAAACTTCTCCCTTAACAGATTGGGGCGATTTTTATTTAGCCCTTCCATGCCAAATGGGATTTCAATTTTATATGGCAGGGACCTGACTGAATCCACTCAATCACATTTGATGAAAAAAAGTGGCGCAATCAGGTGTCGACTGAACACAGATTTTTCCAATGGTCAACAGGGCCAGCTCACATGGAAATCAAATGGTCTTCTCAATCATATACAAATAAATTAATTAACGTGTTAAATATGAAGTATTCTGAAAACATGTTTGACAAAACAATGGAACCCATTTGGCGTTGGAAAATATTGTCAGATGAAACTTCATGAAATTTAACATCTGCAGCTGTCAGTATTAATTGACCCTCTTTAAATTCACGGGCCTGCAGCTAAATCTACCCCGTGTAACAAAAATACATCTCCTAAGGGACCGGGCATTCAATTGCCTCCGATTTTTTTACACTTCCGGTACCCAAATAGCTTGAAAAAATATTCTTGGTCTCATTTTTACAATGAAAAAAAAAATCATATCCATTACAGTAGCTGCTAAAAAAAAATGATCCCAAGATAAAACGGTGAAAAAAAACCCCCCAAAAAATATATCCCGGCTCGAAAGAAAATCAGAGGCACCATCACACCTCAAACATTAAATGATCGGTCCCTAAAATAGATATGCGATTTAAAACCGACAATGATTTATATTTACCATTATATCTGAGTGTTGATGCACACTTACATTTTTACAGACATTAGCGATAAGATGCATACTGCACAATGAAAACCTCGGCTCGGGTCCAGATAAGACTATGATTTAATTTCCAATCCCCATGTATGTTGCAGTCCCATACAAACTAAGTCCCCTCGTCCCATCTTTATCCATCACTATAATCTCTCTGTCTTTAGCACAAAATCACAGTTTAAACTCTAACATGAGCTTCTGCAAATGTGAAATCACATGATTGTGTGTTGGCGCCACCCCCTTTGTATTTTTTATAGCTTTCTACCGATTCATACATGATTTTGTTTCTCTGGAGTCGTTAATTCAGTATTAAGTAGATTGCTATATACATATATCGATGTCTAAAAGAAGAAACATAAAAACACCCCGAAATAATCAGTATATTTTAAATCGACTTACCAAGCATGGATATGAAAATGCTAAGGTAACAACCACAATGCTACAATACAGTATGCGTCGATGAAGCCATTTATTTGATTTGTTCAATTCGTTTTCATTGGTGCGCAGTGTGTTGTTCTAGCCAATCAGTTACGCGCTTCAACTACAGACATGAGATGAACAGCCGCAACGAAATATGGTGAAAAAGGACCCACTAATTCGAGTTTAAGGCTAATCGTGTAATAAACGTATATTTTCAATATAAACTGAATGGAACTGACTGGTCCAAAATTGTCGGGTCGTCAACCCGACAATTCAGAAAACGACCCGACATTTTTTGTCCGACCTGACAATTCGGGTCCTATACTCATGAACGACCCGACAATTGAGACAATACGAAACTATATATGTATATATATATATAATATATTATCTTGCCATTATCGCCATTATCTCGCGTAAAATCGGGGTTTGTTTCTTTAAATGCAGATTTGAACTGCTCAAATACCTGGCAAATAGTGAGATATATCATATTTTAAACAAATGTAAATGTCACATTTAAATTCAAGACAAAACTTGCACTGCCGGATACTTATGGGTCCGAATCAGCATGTTACCATAATATTCTTATCTGCATTTGAGATGTGGCATGCTGTTAGTTTCTGAGATTTAGTACTAGGTACGATTCATAATCCATCGAGATCATACTATAGTCTTAATTAGTAATAATACATTGAACACCACCAACACGCTGGATTGCCTTGTGTGACCTTAAACCAATGAAATATCCTTTATCTGCCACGTTTCGTGCCCTTAACACGAATTACGTGAATTTTAACGCTTGCATTATAATATTGTGAGAAACTATTCAAATCACCATATAATGTATTCAACTATATCTACTTAATTTATCCTTTGCGAGCCACCGTTTTTCTGAGCGTGTCAAAATTTGTCTATTTCCGGCAATTTCCTCCATGGTTCGTGTCCCTGAAATAAAGGCCACGTGACGTAAGATTGGAATGTAACAATTAGGCCAAAGTGTGGAAATAGATCGTTTATAATGTGTCTGTATTTTCATCAATTGCATTTGTAAAATATTTATTTCCTTTCGTACGCATATTGACTGCAAAATGAAACACATATAACAAATGATGCCAAAAGCATCCCCTCAATATATATATATATATATATATATATATATATATATATATATATATATATATATATATATATATATGTATGTATATATAATGTGATGCATTTTTTCAGCACTTTCGATATAATTATCGTATTTAAAGATACGCTGAACTTTGAAAAGATTTTGAAAAGATTTTTTTTTTCTTTAGGCTATGTCACAACAAAGATTTTTCCGCCAACTTTATCGTACAGCGGCCAGCTGTCGTAGAATCCTTCAATCGTGCGCCATGTTTCTCGCGATATAACGCGCTTGTTTCGAGATAATGACGTCATCAGCTGTGTCACCAGCGTTCTTCAGAAGCGAAAGAATATAATTTTATAGTAAAAGCATACAAAATGCGATTCAAAAAGGTAATTTCATGTAAATTTAAAAAATCATAATGAAAATCTATGTTTTCACAAATGCCGTTTTTTTTGTCCGACTTTTTGACTGCCGATCACATGTTGGCTTTGTTTACATATTTTGAACAGGATAATCCACTTTGGGAATTTCAACAACTGGTTAGCCAATGTAAATATTTGGTTTGAACCATGTTGGTTTCTTATACAACGTAAGAAAAATTGACACTCGAAATGTATATTCACTACGGACTTTTTCGTTTCAGTATTATTTCATAATAAACATATATTCTATATCAAAAGGCATTGGTAAAATTTGCCATTTTCATTGCGTTTTTTTTTCTTTTTTGTTTTTCTAATTTTAATTGTAGTACGTATTTAAATTTCATTTCATCGAATATTTCTTAATCAGCACTTCCTGTCATTGTCAACGAACGCTACTGACTCAGTTGATGGCGTCAGGATTTCAAAACAAGCGCGAAGTTACGAGGGTGGACGATATCAGTACAAAGTACAAGGTCACATTACATCATCCAAACTTTCATTGGATAGTCAAATTCACCCTGCTGAAGTATGCGTTAGTTACATTGTCTAGGTATCAGTACTTTTTGATTGAGACAATAGACGCATATAATATAAATTGTAAACGTGAAGCAGAATCTAATGTTGACAGCACCATTGATTTACAGCGAAGCAGACGTTTTTTTCCCCACATAAGAGTACGTAATCACTTTTGTTTATGCATTGGTTTATTACAGGGGTGTCAAACATACGGCCCGCAGACAGGATACGGCCCGCAAGACTAATTATTTATTATTATTAATTATTATTTATATCAAATCTGGCCCGCTATATCAAATGAGTTTGACACCTCTACTTTATTTGATCATTTTATACTTATTGTATTGCACACCCCTGAAGACTTTCGTTTTCCGCCATGATGTATATAGTATGGGCCCGTTCCATTCTGAATCGTACACCACCTGGGCCAGTTACTATCTAGCTGAGGATTATTTAATCTCTTTATACCTTACAAAATTTCAAACCAAACCTCGTTCCGTCAACGCATACTTTTTTGATTTGGAAAAATAAAGTTGTTAACGGCGAGTGCAATGTTAAAGAAAATGCTATTTATAGTACAAGCACTGCCTAATACACGTCGTAGGGTGCATGGTTGCGACGCAGATCCTCGCGCAGGTAAAACTAAAAGTCGGTACATTTATACTGTATAAAACGTGCACATAAAATAAAGGCTACGAAACTACAGTGAAACAAATTATCTGAATCATAAAAATGTAATGTAGGTAAAATATAGACTTTATCATTTTTTTTTTAATTATATGCCACACATTCCAAAATAATGAAGTCTCAATAAAAATAGCATTATAATATTTTGTAAAAATCATAATTAAGTACATTTAAAATAGCAAGTAAAAAAACTTTGTGTTTCCGGTTGGCCGACCATTCTTATTTCTCATTGCCGACCCTAGCACTTTTTTCCCCCATGGTATAAAAAAACCACATTGACAAAATTGATTTGTGCATCTAATTGAGCCGGTTTCATATCTAAATAAGGAAATGAAGTCATCACGAGGAGTAGAGAAAATTCAATTAGTCTTTACAAATGATGACATATTCTTGAGTTACGATAACATTTTCTTTAAGAATCATTGTTTCTTAGAACAAATGATCTGAAACAGGTTTTAAATGCAGTGAATTTAACCCAGAATTAATGATTTGTCTTTCGAATTCTCTCCAGACTGTTACCAATGTATACACATCCGAACATTACTCTAAGTTTAGATACAAATATGGAAACAGAGTCATGAAATGTTCACAAAACAATGGATGATCATGAATCCCACATGTTATCAAGTAAGTGTTGCGAGTTTAAATACCAACAGAATGACCTTCAGGTTCTGAAGCATAGAGTTGCTTTGTTTTTTTTCCCCAACCCTCCTTACTGCAGGCCTTATTTGGATACATGCACTATAGTATTTTATTAACAAATAACAAAACTTTCTCATTCATAGTCACATGTTATCATGAAGCATATGGCAAGTAATTATTACCATAAAAATGAACGGGGAAAACTACTATAATAGGGTCAATGAAACCGTCATTTTATATCCATTGAAGAAATCCATATCTAACCATAACAGTTGTATGAACTGAACATACAAGAAACATATTCTGATGATCGTTTAAAATTTTTCCACAGTATCATGGTGATCATAATTTTAAACTTAAGTGTCTCCATAGCGAATATGCAAGGACATTGTCCCAGTGCTGATTTATTTTTCATATGAATTTGTTTACATTATAGTCTCTGCAAAAATAACCTCAGGGTGCAAATATTAAACATTAAAGCTGATATCAAAGGTTATACTGATTTGTTTCAAAGCATAGTTTTCATTAGCATGCTACCAATTAGAATAAATTCTGTAATAAGTTGTCTTAATGCTAAATTACTATACTATCTAAATACTTCTGTAGAGGATGCTGTGGTAATGTATGGCTTTGAAAATAGGTAACTTCTTGTAAGTGTTGATTTCAAATGAAATATGTCCTTAAATTTAAAAAAATGATAAATTATTTAAAATTTCTATTTAGTGTCTTTTTATGCAGTGATTTGTCAGATGAACAATAAAATCTTTATTT